>CP125974.1:36360350-36522552 GCA_030063025.1 Avena longiglumis
GAGATCAAGATTAACCTTAGTTGGCATGGGAGTCTTGGCACCTTTGACTTGATCAAACTTGAACTTCTTGAGCATGTCTTGATGTATTTGGTTTGGTCGATGAAAGTCCTTTCCTCAATTGTTCGACTTCAAACCCAAGGAAAAACTTCAACTCCCCCATCATGGACATCTCGGCCACGGTCATGAGCTTGGAAAATCCTCATTAAAAGTTTTGTTATTAGATCCAAAGATAATGTCATCAACATAGATTTGGCATACGAACAAGTGGCCTCCAACTTCTTAGTAAAAGAGGGATCACTGAGGCTCACTCAAGCCACTACGGCCTAACAAGATCTCCCTAAGGCAATCATACCACGACGTGGGTTTGTTTGAGGCCATAGAGTGCCTTATTGAGCTTGTAGACATGGTTCGAAAAGTGGATCCTCAAAACCCGGAGGTTGCTTGACGATACCAACTCTTTCAAAAGACCATTGAGAAAAGCACTCTTAACATCCATTTGATGCAATTTAAAGTTATGATGGAAGCGAAGGCAAGAAACATACGAATGGATTCAACAGCAACGGGGCGTAAGTCTCACCGTAGTAGATGCCCTCAACTTCAGAGTATCCTTGGGCAACTAACCTTGCCTTGTTACATTTCCAAATTCCATTCGTGATCGCACTTGTTCTCAAGACCCACTTGGTTCCAATGACGCTTGGATGTTTTGCCGCCAACCAATGTCCAAACATTGTTCCTCTTGAAGTTGTGAAGTTCTCGCTCATAGCATCAAGCCAATCATAATCTTCAAGAGCTTCAAGACTTTCTCGTGGTTCCACAAGAGAGATAAACGATGGTGAGAGCAAAAGGAAGCTAGTCAGCTTCCTAGTAGTGGAACCTTTTATTGAAATTCCATAGGCATTATCAGGATATGTCCATCTCGAACAAGCTTGGCGAGACGATAGGTCGACGACGGCTTGTGCTTCAATTCGAGATTCTTGAGCCACTTGGTCATTTCCACCAATTGAGCCGCCCCTGACTATAAGCACGAACATGAGGGTCATCTTCATCAATTTCCACTGGGAGTCATCACTTGGAGAGGATCCTGAGGATCATTGACTTGCCTCTTGATCTCATTTGAGCTTGACCTTGGGGAGAAACGTGACCTTGAGGAGGAGCCCCATCTCGGAGGTCAATGAAGAGCTTGTCCGTGTGGGAGGTGCCTTGAGGAGGAGCCCCATCGTGGGAGGTTGATGTTATTGATGAAGAGCTTGTTCTTAGAGCTTGGAGAGTCGTGGAGCATGGGAACCTTCAAGAGCTTGAGGGAGCTTGTGCCAAGAAAGTAGGTCCTTGAGGTGCAAGATGATCTTGAGAGTGAGGGCTCCACTTGAGTAGAGCTTGGTCCTTCTCCTTCATCCATAAGGGATCCTCAATGGGAGGTGGAAACCCACACCCATTCTTCCTATGGCCTTGGGAGGAATTTCTATCACTTGGATCACAAACACCATCTTTCCTAACAAGAGACTCATGATTTTCATCAAACTTCACGCTGCTCGCCCTTCAACTCTTCCATTGGCTTTGTTATAGACTCTATAAGCATGGGACCGATTTGAGTAACCAACTAAAATTCCTTCTTGAGCCTTTGATTCAAACTGACAACCGAACTCCTTTCTCGAGGATGTAGCACTTGCAACCAAACACCCGAAGTAGCTAACATTAGGCTTTTCCTGAGAAGTTCATAGGGGTCTTTTTCTTATTCTTACGGAGATAAAGCCGTTGGTTGCATGGCAGCGGAGATGGCCTCGGCCGAAAAGTTGTATGGAGACTTGAACTCAAATAGTATAATCGAGCCGCATCCATCAAAGTGCGATTCTTCCTTTCTGCAACTCCGCTTTGTTGAGGGGTGTAGGGAGGAGTATTGATGCTTGATTCTTCATCACCGAGAAACTCATCCAAGGTATAGTTTTGAACTCGGTTCCATTGTCACTTCAATTGAGAGAATAGTTGCATTTTGCTTCCGTTGAACCTCATTAGCAAAATCAATGACTGGCTTGTTGAGTCTCACTTTGTACTTGAAAAAGAACATCCAAGTGTATCTTTGATAAATCATCCACAATAACCAAGCAATAATTCTTGCCTCCAAGTATATCATGAGAGGAGGACCAAAGAGATCCATATGCAAGAGCTCCAAACACCTCTCGAAAGTGATCCGATCTGAGTGCTTTGTGAGGAGTTTCATGCATCTTCCCTTCAATACAAGCCCTGCAAACACGATCTTTGGAAAAAGAAACATCGTTAATTCCAAGGATGTGGCCCTCGGAGGAAGTCTTTGCAAACTCCTCATGTTAACATGGGCTAGGCGGCGATGCCACAACCAGCCCTTGGCTTTTAGCATAGAGACATAGAGCATGAGGAGTAGTGGTCCCTAAAAAGTCCACCACATACAAGTCATGTTCTACATATCCTACAAAAGCCACCTTGAGAGACTTGCTCCACATGAGGACCACGGAATGAGAATTAAAGAAAGAAGAAAGACCCATAAGAGCAAGAGCACGAATCGATAAGATGTTGTAACCAAGAGTTTCGACAAGCATGACGCCAACCAAGGATACATCCGGTTACCACCACTTTGCCAAACCCAAAACCCGAGAGCTTGTTTTGTCAATGAGGAGACCATGGTGTTGGCAATATTGGGTCTCAATTCGCCATTATAGAATTGCTTCCTATATGACTCGTGGCACCACTATCAAGCACCCATTTTGATCCACTAGAAGCATAGTCCTACAAGAAAATCAAGTTTTGTTTTAGGTACCCATTTTGCAATGGGTCCCTTTGTTAGTGACAAGAACCTTTGGCACCCAAATGGCCCAATGATAATCATGTGTGTAAGATGTCCCCACATATCTAGTATATACATGACCATCATAAGATTTGCAAAGAATATAAGAGGGATTGTTCTTTCCCAAGAAGTTGTCACTTTGCAAGAGGGTTAGGCCATTTGGTACCCTTGGGCCATGCCCTTGTTCTTTTCTTCTTCTTGTTCTTGTTGTTCTTCTTCTTAGTCTTGGCAAGTTGATCCTTCAAAACCTTGACCTCCTATGAGATGCTCATGCTTGCAACAAGGGTTGGGGAGAGCTAGACAAGTCTATAATTTGCACAAATGGAAGACTTAGAAAGATCACAAGTTAATTGAGTTTGAAGCTGTTCATGAGATTCAAAATATTTGAGAATTTACTCTCCAAGGCTTTGTGTTCCTCTTTGAGTTTCTCAAGATCCTTTTGAGTCCTATCATGACCACCCACAAACTCAGCATTTTCTTTCTTGAGAACCTTAATCAAAGCAAGAGCATGGTCACGCTTTTTAATTGTAGAGGTCATGTTGTTATGATCATCTACAAGCTTAGACACATTTTCTTCAAGATTAATTCTCATATTTTGCTCATCCTCAAGACTTTGAGTGAGAGAGGCAATTTCATCAAGTGATCTCTTTCATTTTTACTTAGCAAGGCAAGAAGTTCTTCCTTTCATCTAAGGCATCTCTAGCATTGTCAAGTTGTGCAAGTAAGGACTCAAAGCAGTTTTAGTTTCTTCATCTAAGGTAGCAACAAATTCACACATGTCAATCATCTCTTTCTTCACCTCTAGACCAACAAGATCAAGAGAGGAAGGCCTTAGAGATAGGTTGAGGAGTAGTTTCGTGATACCCTCGGCCTTGGCCATGAAGCACTTTTGGTTGGAGGAGATGACATTTTCATTTGGCGATTCAAGAGGGATAAACGCGGGGTTGAGGAAGTGGCATAGCAAAACCCCCACAATCTCTCCACCATGAACTTCATCATCATCATCTTCATCCGTTCAAAGATATTCTTCATGGACCACAATTGCTCGCTCCTTGTTAGTGGCGCCTTGACGCGTAGTTCTTGTTCAAGGGATGAGGAGGTCTTGACTTGATCTTGCGAATGAGACGACCACCATTGTCTTCACGGTTCTCAAAGGGACACTTGGCCACGAAGTGACTCTTGTCATTGCAATTGTAGCATGACCTTGCTTTGGGAGACTTGTTGGATGAGTTGAATCTTGAGTTGTCCCATGATCTTGACTTGAATCCGGACTTGTTCCAAAAGTCCCTTGAAGCGAGAGCAAGATGTTCGTTGAAGGAACATTTGAGATCCTCTTGAGACCACTCACTTTATGTATCATCATCATCAACTTCAATAGCCTTGGCCTTCAAAGCAAGGTTCACTTTTGTTGATCCAATGGCTCTAGCTCGAGCGGACTCCGCATTCTTATTAGCAATAGTCATGGCAATTACTTCACTCAAGACTTCTTGGGAGGTCATTAAGTGAAAGTTGGTTCTTTCCTTGATAGAGTTGAGCTTTTGTTCTTCAAATGGGAGAAGAGCTTGAATGAACTTCCTCTTCATAAACTTGTCATCAACATAGTGAGCCCCAAGGTCCCTCATAGTGGAACAAAGGACCTTAAGGCGCCTATACATGGCTTCAGGGGTCTCATCATCTTGCATTGCAAAACCATCGCACTCGTTGATCTCATCAAACTTGGAGCTTTGGATGCTAGCATTCCCAACAAAGAGCTCGTGAGTTGATCCCAAGCTCCCTTGGCAGGTCAAATTGGCGAATGTGAGCAAAACTTTGGAGTCAAGGCCTTTGAATCATTCCCAAAGTCAGTAGCATTGAGTTGCTTGTCCACCACTTCGCGTGTCAACTTCTTTGGGTCAAATGGAGAGAATCCATCCTCCACAATCCTCATTAACTCAATGGATGAGCTGGAAATATGTGAGCGATTAGATATTGCCAATTGGCTAAATTAGACGATCTAGCATGGGTGGTGCTCCTTGAGGTATAATGTATGGCATGGGGATGGTGGATCCGAGTGTACTGGGTGGGGGTACCGAGTAGTCCTTTCCTCCATTTTCCTCTTTGAAGTTGGGTTCCTGCTCGATGTTCTCACTTGAACCTTGGTAGAGGTTTGAGCAACAAAACCAAGTCCCAAGTGAGTGGTGGCAGCCAAGGAGTTACCCCTGGGCGACACCGTAATAAAGGGGAGGAACCTCGCTGGGTTGGGGTGTGTCAATAGCAACCATGGAGTTTGGCTTGAGAGACTGCAAGAGAGTCATCATTCTAATCTTGACATCATGGATGACTCCAATTGCTTGAGGTCATCCATAGTGGCCAAGTTCTTGGATTTTTCAGTTTCACCCCCTTCGTCACCATAGTCTCTTAGGCGGAAGCCAAGCAAGAGCCCGGCTCGATACCAATTGAAAGTACCGACTTGATACGACTAGAGGGGGGTGAATAGGCGCTCACAATTTTAAATTGTTTCTCACTTTAGGCTCAACAAGAAAGGAAGTTATCTAGAGATGCAACTAAGTGAACAACCTAAATGCAAGAAAACAAACACCAACAACAAAACAAGAATAGCAAGGAGTAAAGGAAGGAACGGGTAACCCCAGAGGGGACACGGAGATGTAATTCCGTAGTTCACTCCCAAGGAGCTACGCTCACGCTGAGAGGTGTCGGGCCACACAAGGTCACCCGAGCCACAAAGCCCTTACCTTCTTCTCTCGTGAGCTCCCCACAAAGGAGGCCTCACAATCCACTAACCGTGACCTTGAATGCGCCAACCGAAACCTTTACACCAAGGTTGAGGAGGCTCCACAACTCAATTGAGGCCTCAACGACACCTCAAGCTTTACAACACACGCCTTAGCTCAGAGGATGCCCTACACCGTCTAGGGTTCCAAGAAACCCAAGAGCAACAAGATCCACAAAGGATGGGTCGGGGAAATCAAATCTTCTTTGGTGGAAGTGTAGATCTAGGTCACCTCCCTCACCTCTCAAAAGATCAAGTCATTTGAGTGGCTAGAGAGAGAGATCTAGTGAGGTGAAGCTCAAGCATTAATGGAGGAGAGAGAAAAATTCGAGCTGGAGTGGGAGGAAGAAGGGGGGTGCCTTAAAAAGCCCCGGCCGAACTGCTATACCGCGACCTCACCGAAGTTCCGTGAGGCCGGAAGTTCCGCCAGCCCGGCTCCAACGATCATCGACTGCTGACGCCTGCCTGTAAGTGCAACCGAAGTTCGGCCAAAGACCGAAGTTCCTGAACTTCCGGCAAGTTCACCAATTTCCGCAATAGCACACTTCGCACAAAGGTTACCGAGCCGCCACCGAACTTGGGCGAACAAGAGGTGGAACTTTGGGTCGCTGGAATCCGACCGAAGTTCCGGTCATGGAAGTTCCGCCAGAACTTTTAGCAGACAGTTCGATGTGTTCGCCAAGTTTCGCAATAGCACACCTCCAAATGTAGGTTACCGAGCCGCCACCGAACTTGGGATGGAACTAGCGGAACAAACTGTAGAATAGACCGCAGAAGTTTGAGCGGAACTTCCCTATGACCGAAGTTCCGTGAGACACAAAAGGCTCCAATGTATCAGAAACGCCTCTCACGGGAAAATGGGATGGCTGGCGGTGCATATAGGTTTGTGCAAGAACAAGTGATTTCACAGCCCAAAATGGACCCTCTTAATAGTACTTGACCTAAAACAAAGAACCGAAAGAAACTAGGAGAGGACTAAAAGGCCACCGCCTTCAAAAGATCACAAGAGAGCATCCATCACAATAGAAGGAGACATCAACGACGCTTCCCCAAAACTCAAGAGCACAATTAAAAACACTTGGGATTGTCATTTAACATCAAAACATCATGGGAAGATATAGTCCTTTCATATGTGAAGAGTTATTTTAACAAGTGTTTTTCAATGAAAGACCTAGGTGAAGCTGCTTATATATTGGGCATCAAAATCTATAGAGATAGACAAAGACGCATGATAGCTTTAAGCCAAAGTACATACCTAGACAAAGTTCTGAAAAGGTTTAGAATGGATAAGGCAAAGAAAGGTTCAGTGCCTATGTTGTCAGGTAAGATATTGAGCAAGGCTCAAAGGTCCAAATACGATAAATGATAGAGAAGCTATGAGCAAAGTTCCTTATGCCTCGCCATAGGTTCTATCATGTATGCCATGTCGTACTAGACCGGATGTGTCCAATGCTCTTAGTTTGATGAGCAGATACCAAAGTGATCCAGGAGTGGAACAATGGACAACCGTGAAGAACATCCTAAAGTACCTAAATAGGACTAAAGAAATGTTCTTAGTCTATGGAGGTGATGAACAGATCGTCGTAAAAGGTTACGTCAACGCTAGTTTCGACACCGACAAGGATGATTCTAAATCTCAGACAGGATACATTTATATTTTGAATGGAGGGGCTGTGAGCTAGAGAAGCTGCAAGCAAAGCATGATCGCGGGATCTACAGTAGAAGCGGAATACATGGTCAGCCGCAGGTTGCCAAGTGAAGGAGTTTGATCAGAACTTCATCATCGAAGCTTGGCGTGGTTCCAAGTGCATTGGGCCCACTGGAGATATTGTGTGACAACACTAGCGCCATAGCACTTGCTAAGGAACCAAGATATCATCCAAAGACCAAGCATATCAACCGCAAGTTTCATATAATCCGAGATTATATAGCAGATGGAGATCTGAATATTAGCAAAGTACATACATATCTGAATGTTGCAGATCCATTGACTAAACCTCTTCCACGTGCAAAACATGATCAGCACCTTAGTGCCATGGGTGTTAGATTGTTGCCAAATGTAAACTATATTATTGACTCTAGTGCAAGTGGGAGACTGTTGGAATTATGCCTTAGAGGCAATAATAAAGATGTTATTATTATAATTCTTGTTCATGATAAAGTTTATATTCCATGCTAGAATTTTATTAAGCGGAAACTTTAATACTTGTGTGGTTTGTGAACAACACCGTGTCCCTAGTATGCCTCTATGGACTAGCTCATTGATTAATGATGGTTAAGGTTTCCTAACCATAGACATGAGTTGTCGATTAATAATGAGATCATGTCATTGGGAGAATGATATGATGGATGCATTCCAAACCAAGCAGCAATTAGATCGTGTCATCGTGTTCATCTTTGCGTAAGCTTTTCTTATGTCAAATATTGTATTCCTTAGACCATGAGGTAATACAACCACCTGTATCTAAGAAAGCTTTGAGGTCATCAAACATCATTCTATGAGAGGGTGATCATAAAGGTGTCTCTCAGTGATCGGAAAGTACCTGGGTTGTATGTATCGAGATGGGATTTGTCCCTCCCAAGTCGGAGAGATATACTTCGGCCCACTCGGTAATTGATATCAACACCGCTGCAAGCATGTGGTTAAGGAGTTAATCACAAAGTGATATCGGATTACGTAACGAGTAAAGTACTTGCGTGAACGATATTGAACTAGGTATGACTCGCATCGACGATCAAATCTCGGAAAGTAAAATATCGCGAGAGGAAGAGAATATATATATGGGATTGATTGAATCCGCATCGTGGTTCATCCGATATGATCATCGATGAATGTGTGGAGTCAATATGGGTTTCTGCACTACCGCTGATTATTGATAGAAGATCATGTCCGCATGTTCTCGAACTCAAGGGTCACACACTTAACGTGTCTCGACGCTAGGATAGATTGGATAATTGGTTTATGAGTTTTGTTCGAGTCTCGATGGGATCCGGACATCACGAGAGGTTCCTAATGGTCCGAGAATAAGATTCATATAAGGCAATGCAGTTTTGGAGTTCTAATTGTTTCAAGTTAATTGGTGCATCAAAGCTTCTAGAACCTTCCGGAAGGGGACCAACGTGGCCCCACCTGCCGGGAGGGGGAATGGGACTATGAGGGAATGCCCTGGACACATTGGGCCAGGGGCACAAGGCCCCATAGGGCCCAGCCGGCCAGACCTAGGGCAAACCCTAGGAAAGCTTCTAGAAGGGGGGAAACTTGCCGCCCACTCCTCCCTCCTTGGCTGCTGGCCTAGGGCTTGGGGGAGGGGCTAGGGATGGTGCCCACCCCTCTATATATAGAGGGATGGGGCGCACCATCCCCCCACACCTCCTCTACAACCCTAGCCGCCCTGCTGCCCTCCTCTCTCTCTCCCTCCCGACTGCACGTAGGCGAAGCCCTGCTGCAGAAACTCTCCACCACTTGCACCGCCGCCGCTGTAGATCCAATCCGCCTCCACCATACTTGCTGGACCGAGGAAGGAGGAGACGCCAAGGTGCCTCACGGTGCATCTCTGAGGCATCGCCACTTCATGTGTTAGATCGGATCGGATCGCGGAGGAGAAGCGCACGACTACATCACCCACGCTCCGAAGAACGCTCACTGCGTAATCTTCAAGGGTATGAAGATCTCATCTATTCCCCTCGTTGTTTGCATATCCTAGATTAGATATTGGCTTTCCGCTCGCATCCGTAGAAAAATTTGATTTACTATGCCAAAACCCTTCAGTTTCACCAATATGAAAGAATCTATCTTTTATAAATTTTAAGCCAAGAAGTCAAATTGACAGCAAGGAGGGGCATGTTTCACTAGCCAGGTAAAAGTAATCAGATCAAAGTAACTCTCAAGTCCAAAGCATATCCACAAGTGCACAACAAGCACACAGTGCAAGACACACACCTAAATGCATGTGGTGTGTCACCTTCACATCACAAACCAAACACACAAAACCATCAAGACAAAGGTGGAGAGGCACTAGTTCATCTCTTCACTACTCACACACACAAGAACAGCCATTAGACAAAGAACCAAACCAAACAAAGCCAAGATCTCATCACCGTGATGGTGACATAAGGAGGGGAAGGATCGTGGGACAGCAAGACCAAGTCCAGATCTAGGAGGAGCAGCTAGCTCAAGGTCAAGCACAGATCTCAACAGTAACATGATCAACACCATCACCCAATTCCATAATCATCGCTTTTTGGCGAGTATCATAAAACCTTCACATGATCTAATCATATTATCTAGAAGCATGTGTTGTTTTATGAAACAAACTCGTAAAGCAACCAAGTGGGTGAATCCATCATTGAGAATTTAAACTCTAGAAGCAAACAACAAAGTACAAGGATCCAACCAAAACTCAGAACAACATCATTGATTTGGTTGTCAAGCTATATATTTCAATTCAAAGCACAAATATAGCTAAGATCTAATTTCTAGGCACATCCCTAAGATAAGGGTAGCACCTTAGAAGCTAATCTTTTGGATCCATATAATGATCAAGCCTACTATCATTTTTTCCAAGCTTTGATTCAAAAACAATAGCTGGTACCACTACTAGGACTATCTATATGAATCAACTAGATAAGGCCTAAACCCCTAAGCCTCAGACCAACATCATTGGTCTTAGGGATTTCAGAGAAGAACATTTCTATTTATCTTATAAATCCAAGCTTGTCTTAAGCTCAAACCAACCCAATCAATGGAGTAAAATCAATCTTGTGTGCAATATAATGATGGTGTCACAAGAACAATTCTACATGAATCAGAATAAACATTCAATCATCACAGATTCAACCAATCAATCTACTAATCATTTTCCTATCATTACATGAATCATAATTAGGACATTCCTATGTTTATCTTCACTGTTTGATATCATTGTGATCTCAAACCACACATTAATTCTCAACAAAGATTAAGATGTTGATTTCATCACACCATATCCATTATCTTTAACCAAGAAATGACAAGGAAAGTTACCAAACCCACCGACTTTACCAAGCATTGGTTTCGTAACAACTAGGTCATCCGAATCATATGAAATCTAAGCATATAATCATCTAATAAGCCACCATAACCATTATAGTTCATCTCAAGCAACAAGCCTCGTGCTAATAACCATTTAGCATGTTTACGTACCATCCACACATGATCTAATTCATCCAAGATATGATCAACCACAGGATAAGAACCCTAAATGAAATAAATCATCTTAATCAGGACAAGAAAGTAACCAGAGAGGTCACTGGAAATATCCATCATAGGATGAGCGAACACAGAGAGCACAAGGGGAGAGGAAAAGAACTCACCAAAGGTCCACGCTGGAGACTAGAAGAGGAAGCAGGTGGCCGATTTACCACTATGGCAAAGACGGTGAGCACCTGTAGGGGCGCCAGAACCCATACGGCGCCACGACGGCGACCATGACCACGCATAGAGACGAGGCAAATCACCTCAACGCACGACAGCAGCGGCAACGCTAAGATCCACGCCAACCCCTAAACCCTAGGGTTCGGGACGACATCGATTCATCGCAGGAGAGCCCCATGCTCAAATCCGATGGATAGAAAGGATGGGCGAGTCAACAACCTCATATTGCACCACGACGGCACTGTAACGCCCATGACGGCGGAATCGCTTGGCGATATCACCGACCACGGCCGGGCGTAAGAGGAGAGGAGTGAGCTCGAGGTGAGAGGCAGCGAGGAGGTGGGCCGAGTGGGCCAGAACCCTTCGGGGTGGCTATTTTAGCTAAGTCTCATGGGCCACCAGGGCCCAATAAGAACAGGCCAGCCCAGAAACCTTTAAGGCTTGTTTTATTAAATAGGAAAAGACCAAAATACCCCTAAATTTAATTAAATTCTAGAAAATAAAATAAAATTCCAAAAATTGTAAATAAAATATTTTAGGATTCATAATAATCCATACTATCCAAATAAATTAAGAAATAAAATTTTAGACACATAAATTTTATTAGGAATTTTGTAATTTTTATAACCCTTATGGAAATTACAAAATTATTGAAAGGTGATAAAATTAATTAAAATTCACTTTCATCATATATTGATATTTTAGTATTTTAGGAAAATAATAAATAAATATTTAATAACAATTTTTGATATTTAAGTGATAATTCATAAAAGAATTATTAAATCAATAAAAGTCAAATAAAATAAAATGATTCATTATATGTTATAAATATTAAAAAGTAATATTTATAAATCCTTTATTATTAAAAAGACTATTTATAATAATGAGGAGATAGCATATCAAGTTAAATGATGCATTACATTACTTGCATAATCATTTTTGCTTCTTTAAATATTGTCCTTACCGGGCAATAGTGATGTTTTTGTAGACATAGAAGCTCAAGGTCCAGTGAAAGCATCAGACTTCACTACCTTGCCATCACAAGCAAAGCGATCCAGGATTGAAATAAGCCCCGGGCCAAAAAGCGCGAAGAAAAGTACTACTCTCTCCGTCTCAAAAAGTTGTCGGAAACTTGTCAAAATTTAGATATATCAAAACACTATTTAGTACGAGATATATTTAAATTTAGAAAACTTGTGCCATCTATTTTGAGACGAATGGAGTATAAACAATTGTAAATTTGTAATAGCACAAGAATTTTGATACGGTTGCAAAGATAAATATATATTTTCAAATTCATTGTAAACGATCTAATAACATACATAAAAGATTACTAAAAACAAGTACTCCCTCTGATCTATATTAGTTGATTTGTATTTGTCAAAATTTGGATGAACCTATATACTAAATAGTGTCCAGATTCATCCAAATTTAGACAAATCTGAGTCAACTAATATGGATCGGAGGAAGTAATATTAGTATGGTACAAAAGATAGTACCAAATGAATGGTTCGAGGATTTGCATTTGTTTATTATTTTTTTAGTTTTGAGACCAATGAATGAAATCTTCTATGTTCCTAAAACATGAAATCAACGCATCGGTTCAATATCAAACAAACCCAGTTATCCAAACAATGCATTATCCAATTGAACTAGTGATGAAATTACCTAGCCGAGGGGAGCCACAACCGCCTGGCCAAGGCCCTTGTGAATTGGTGAGTTCGAGGTGCAATGCAGAGGAGGAAGAGTTGCATGCCCATTGCAATCGGGCAAAGGCTGGCCAGGGTCGTGGCGGGTGAGGACTAGAGGAGGGCGACCAGAGCCGCAGGAACCAGAGGCAGCCACCAGAAGGTGGGGTGCTACCGAGGAGAGGCAGCTGACACGAATGTCCGGGCAGGGAGGCAGGAGCGGGAGGTGAGTATGGCTGGGCAAGAAGGAGGGCTGCCGACGAGGTCGCGGCGCGCTTCCATCCAAATCAAGCTAGGGATGCAAGCGAGAGGCGGCGCCTCGGTCGTAGTCCGATTCAGCATTCACCGCTTCAGCTTGAGCGAGGGAGGTCAACAAGATGGCCAGACTTGGGATGCACTGGCTATACTTTTTTTCTAGATAGTAGGCCCAAAATTTCCTCATACGTGTTGGAGATATGCCCTAGAGGCAATAATAAATGTAGTTATTATTATATCTTTGTGTTTATGATAAATGTTTATATTCATGCTATAATAGTATTAACAAGGAAACATTAATACTTGTGTGATTTGTAAACTTAAATTGAAGTCCCTAGTAAAGCCTCTTCATAATACTAGCTTGTTGGTTAATAAATGATTGTGGTTTCCTATCATGAACATTGAGATGTTATTAACAACAAGATCATATCGTTAGGAGAATAGTATGATGGACATACTCCTATAGATAAGCGTAGTATAAAGATCAAGTCATTTTAATAGTTCAATTGTTATATGCTTTCGATACATAGTAACCTAATTCCTTCACCATGAGATCATGCTTATCACCATCACCTAAGGATGCTTTGATGACATCAAACACCACAACGAATCGGGTGGCTATAAAGGTGGCATTTAGTGTTCGTAAAGTATTGGTTGAGACACATGGATCAAGAATGGGATTTGTCCATCCATATGACGGATAGATATACTGGGCCCTCTCACGGAATGTCATCCAATTAGCTTGCAAGCATGTGACCGGCTCACAAGGGATCACATATCACGGAACGAGAAAAGAGTACTTATCAAGAACGAGGTTGAACTAGGTATGCGTAGATACCGACGATCAAAACCTCGGATAAGTAAACTATCGTGAGACAAAGGGAAATTGGTATCGTATGTAAGTTTCATTCGATCGCAGTAATCGAGAAATATGTGGGAGCCATATGAATTTCCGCATTCCTCTATTGGTTATTGTTCGAGAAGTGTCTCGATCATGTCCGCATAATTCACGAACCGTAGGGAGACACACTTAAGGATTCGACGTTGTTGAGTAGTTATGGAATGATGAGTAAGAGACCTAATGTTGTTCGGAGTCTCGGATGGGATCCGAGATATCACAGGGATATCCGGAATGGTCCAGAGAATAAGATTCATATAAGGAAAGTCCTGTTTCGGGGTTGGAGAATGGTTCCGGTGTTTTCATCGGGAATGTTCTAGAAGGTTCCTAATGTCCAAGACTGAGGAAGGGTACATGAATGTGTCATAACAAGTTGGAATGGTTGCATCATGTACTAGGTGTCATCACGAACAAAATAAAGGGATAAATCAAATCCTAGTTTGAAAAGTCAAACGCCAATTTGAAAAGTCAAACGGCTATTTTGTTTGGTGGAGGGAGAGGAAACCTACTTGGGAGGAAGTCCTCTCCTCCACCGCCTTGAAGCCGAGTTGGGGAGGACTCCTCCCTTGGCCGCCCCTCCACCTATATAAGGAGGGCTGCCCTCCAAGCACACAACTTGTATCCCAAATCCTAGCTCCAAGCCACGGCCGCCACCTCCTGGGCCGCCTAGGGCAAAACCCTAGCCGAGTTGGGGCACCCCTTGCCCCAGCCAGCCGCCTAGCCTCTTCTCCTTGGTGCGCCTAAACCCTAGATCACCGAGGGCTCTCTCATAGTCCACCGTATCGCCGGCTTAAGGCGAAGCCCGCGAGATCTCCCATCTACTTGCACCACGCCGTCAGCTGCCGAATCGCGAGGAGAGTGCTACAACCTCCGCTGCTGGAACAAGGGAGAGGAAGGTCTTCGCCGAAAATAACGCAGTGACCGATCATGGAAGCGCGCCGAACGCAGACCGAAGGATCGCCTACACGATCTTGAGATCGGCAAGAGTACGACTACATCACCCATGAGAATCCGCTCTCGTTAAACACTTTGGAATCTTCGAGGGTGAGTTATTCTATCGACTCGTTGCTACAATCTAGTAGATAGA
The DNA here is from genome assembly GCA_030063025.1 of Avena longiglumis. Taxonomy (NCBI): domain Eukaryota; kingdom Viridiplantae; phylum Streptophyta; class Magnoliopsida; order Poales; family Poaceae; genus Avena; species Avena longiglumis. The sequence goes on from CP125974.1 coordinate 36,375,277, forward strand.
TCTTGGCTTGTTTGTTCGTATGCGATAGAAATTTTTTGTTTTCCATGCTACGAACCCCTACAGTGGTATCAGAGCCGTGTCTATATGTAGATCTTTTGCACGAGTAGAACACAATGGTCATTATGGGCGGTGGTGCTTTTATTATCAATTGCTTTTTGTGTACTTTGCATCTTGCGGTATGATGGGATGAAGCGCCGGCTAACCTTACATGACATCGCTCATGAGACTTTCTCCACGCCAACATGCAACTTGTATTGCATAAGTGGCTTTTATGGTGTCTCTCCCATTATAGTATAGATCCAATTTACAATGTGCACTTGATAGTTCAAACATCAACGCTGTGGTTCTTGTTCGTAAGTTAGATCGACACTTATTGAAAGCCCCAAACCACGAAATATGCAAAGAAATTAGAGGCCTAACTTTGTTTTGCAGGTGTGCCGTGATGTGATATGGCCATGATTGTGATTATATTTGATGTATGCAATGTTTCTTATTGTAAGTTGGCAACCGATGGAGCCATATGGTTGTCTTTAATTTATGTTAAGACCCGCGTGTATTCAAAGTAGTTGTAATAGTTGAAGCCGCTAGACGACAACCATGGAGCAGCGCCATCGACCTTGATGCAATGCCTTGATGATGGAGATCATGTTCGTGCTTGAAGATGGAGATCGAAGCACAAAGAAGAAAGGCCATATCATATCACATATTATGAATTGCATGTGATGTTAATCCTTTATGCATCTTGTATTGCTTAGTTAACGACGGTAGCATTATAAGATGATCCTCATGCACATGAATTTCAAGTTCTAAAGTGTTCACCCTTAGTAAGCACCGCTGCTAAAGCTTGTTGTTTCAAGCACCACGTGATGATCGGTGTTAGATTCAAGTGTATACAACGTGGGCAAGCTAGATTTTCTCATGCGGAAGCTAAGGTTTGATCTTGACGAGCCTAGCATGTACGCATACGGTCTCGAACACGGATCACCGAAGGTAAAGCATGAATCATATAGTAGATATGATGAAAATGTCGATTGTTCATTATTGAAGCTACATCAACTCGTGATGATCGGTGTTGATGTGGTGGATTTGGTTCGTGTGATCACTAAAACAATGTGAGGGATATTGTTTTGAGGGAGTTCACCTAGATTAATTTAACTATTAATAAGAACTCAATTTGTCATAAACTTAGTCTAAACTATTGCAAATATGTTGTAGATCAATGGCGGCCCCTACCATCAATTTTAATGCGCTCCTAGTGAAAGAAAAGTTAAAACAATGGAAGCAACTCATGGATTGGTTACGCAATTTGAGGATTGTCCTCAATGCGGTAATTTGACCTATGTGCCGGATGCACCACTGGTGACTCCGCTCACCGATGCTACCGATGAAGTAAAGAACGCTACTCGCCTAAGAATCAAGACTACGCTCAATGTGCTATCATGTATGGTTTAGAATCAGAGCTTTAGAAAAGGTTTGAGAATTCAGACCCACATGATATTGTTCGTGAACTCAAATTGATCTTTGAGACTCACGCGGCAGTTGAGAGCTATGAGGCTTCTGAAAAGTTCTTTAACTGCAAGATGGAAGAGGGCAGCTCCGTCAGTGAGCATGTGCTTAAGATGTCTGGGAACGCAAACAAACTTCAAAGTTTGGGTATAGTGATTCCTAATGCTTTGGGGATTTATCGTGTCCTCCAATCACTACCTCCAAGTTACAAGAACTTTGTGATGAACTACAATATGCAAAGCATGAACAAGCAGTTGCCAGAACTCTTCTCCATGTTAAAATCTGCAGAAGTGGAGATCAAGAAAGAGCACCAAGTATTGATGGTCAATAAGACCACCAAATTCAAGAAAGGCAAGTCTAAGCAAAAGGGACACTTCAAGAAGGGTGGTAATAAAGTTACCACACCGACGAAGAAGACCAAGGCTGGACGCCTGATACAGAGTGCTTTTACTGCAAGGGAGAAGGTCACTGGAAGCGGAATTGCCCAAAGTACTTGGCAGATTTGAAGAACGGCAACATCAAGAAGAAAGGTATATCTGATATACATGTTATTGATGTGTATCTCACTAGTATTCGTAGTAGTTCCTGGGTATTTGATACTGGTTCGGTTTCTCATATTTGTAACTCAAAACAGGTGCTGCATAATAAATGGAAGCTAGCGAAGAACGAGGTGACGATGCGCGTGGGAAACGGATCAAAGGTTGATGTGATCTCGGTCGGCACGCTACCTCTTCATCTACCATCGGGATTAGTTTTATACTTAAATAATTGTTATTTGGTGCTCAAGCATGAACATTATATCGATCTTGTTTATTAAGTAGACTACTTGTTTAAGTCCGAGAATAATGGTTGTTCGATTTATATGAGTAATATGTTTTATGCACATGCACCTTTGATAGATGGTCTATTATTATTGAATCTCGATAGTGGAAATACACATATTAATAACATTGAGGCTAAACATTTGAAATCGAGATAACTCGACCTATATGTGGCAATCGCCCTTGGTCACATTGGAGTGAAGCGATGAGGAAACTCCATTCGATGGACTTCTTGAATCACTTGATTTCAATCACTTGAAAGATGCGAAGCATGTCTAATGGGTAAAATGACTAAGACTCCATTTTCAGTATGATGGAGCGAGCTACGACTTATTGGAAATCATACATACCGATGTGTGGTCCAATGAGTGTAGCATCGCTACGTGGTTATCAAGTATGTTCTCACCTTCACGGATGACTTGACTAGATATGGGTATATCTATTTCATGAAACATAAGTCCAAACTTTCGAAAGTTTAAGGAATTTCAAAGTGAGGTTGAGAATCAACGTAACAAGAAGATTAAATTTCTACGCTCGATCGTGAGGGAATATCTAAGTTACGAGTTTGGCGAGCATTTGAAGAAATGCGGAATACTTTCACAATTGACACCGCCGGAACACCACAACAGAATGGTTTGTCCGAACGTCAGAATCGAACTCTCTTAGATATGGTTCGCTCTATGATGTCACTTACAGATTTACCGCTATCATTTTGGGGTTATGCATTAGAAACAACCGCATTCACTTTAAATAGGGCACCATCTAAATCATGAAACGACACCGTATGAATTATGGTTTGGGAAGAAACCTAAATTGTCGCTCCTTAAAGTTTGGGGTTACGGCCTATGTAAAGAAGTTACAATGACAAGCTTGAACCCAAAGCGAAAATGCCTTCATAGGATACCCAAAGGAAACTATTTGGGTATACCTTCTATCATAGATCCCAAGGCAAAATCTTCGCTACAAGAATGGATCCTTTCTAGAGAAGGAATTTCTCTAGAGAAGTAACTAGAAGGAAAGTAGAACTCGACGAGGTTGTCGAACCTTCTCTTGAACTTGCGAGTAGCGCAAAGACCTAAGAAGTTCCCGTGGTGCCCGCACCAATAAGAGAGGAAGCTAATGATGATGATCATGAAACTTCGCCAGAAGTTACTACAGAGCCTCGCAGTCAACGAGAACTCGTACTCACCCCGATTGGTATGATCCCGCTATGAGTGTCATGTTGGTGGACAACACCGATGACCTCGCGACATATGAGGAAGTGATGATGAGCCCAGATTCAATAAATGGAAAGAAGCCATGAACCGAGATTGGATCCATGTACGAAAACCAAGTATGGACTTTGGTGGACTTACCGGATGGCCGGAAGGTTGTTGAGAACAAATGGATTTTCAAGAAGAAAACATATGCTGATGGTAATGTTACTATCTATAAATCTCGACTTGTCGCAAAAGGGTTTCACAAATTCAAGGAGTCGACTACGATGAGACTTTTCTCACCAGCAAAGCTAAAGTCCGTGAGGATTATGTTAGCAATCACGCATATTATGATTATGAGATATGGCGATGGATGTCAAAACAGCTGCTCCTCAATGGAGACATTGATGAAGAGTTGTATATGATGCAACCCAAAGGTTTTGTCGATCCTAAGGATGTTAACAAGGTATGCAAACTTCAACGGTCCATTTATGGATTGAAGCAAGCATCCCGGTTGGAATCAACGCTTTGATAAGGTGATCAAAAGTTTTGGTTTTATACAAACTTATGGAGAAGCTTGTATTTACAAGAAAGTGAGTGGGAGCTCAGAGCATTCTTAATACTATATGTAGATGACATATTGTTGATTGGGAATGATGTAGACCTTCTTAATAGTGTCAAGGAATATTTGAATAATAGTTTTTAATGAAAGATCTTGGCTAGCCACATATTAGGCACAAAGATTTATAGAGATAGATCGAGACGCCTAATTTCATTGTCACAAAGTACATATTTGGACAAGGTTCTAAAGAGATTTGGAATGGAAGATAGCAAGAAAGGGTTCTTGCCCATGTTGCCCAATATGACCTTGACTAAAACTCAAAGTCCAACAACGACAAAAGATAGAGAAAGGATGAGTAAGACCCCTGCCTCACCCATAGGATCTCTAATGTATGCCATGCTATGTACTAGACCCGACATTGCATATGTCGTTAGTTTAACTAGCAGATATCAAAGTGATCCAGAGTGGATCATTGACAAAGTCAAAACATCCTTAAGTACTTGAGAAGAACTAAGGATATGGTTTTCTTATGGAGGTGATGAACAACTCGTTGTTAATGGTTACACCGATGTTAGTTGGAACACCGATCCTGATGATTCTAAATCACAACTGGATAATGATTTACTTTGAATGGTGCAGAAGCTTAGTGGAGGAGTGCAAAGCAAAGCTCAGCGAGATCTTCAACCAATCGGAATACATGGTTCCTTGAGGCTTTGCAAGAAGAGATATGGATGAAGGAGTTCATTACAGAGCTCGATGTGGTTCCAAGTGCTACGACCCAATGTCTATCATCAGGATAACATGGGCGCCATAGCCAATGCGCAAGAACCAAGGTCACACAAGAAGCTGAAGCACATCAAGCTATGTTTCCACGCTATTCGAGAACATGTCCAATATGGTGACATAAAGATTTGCAAAGTACACACAGATTTGAATGTGGCGGATCCATTGACTAAACCTCTCTCGAGGGCAAAACATGACCAACACCAAACTGCCATGGGTGTTCGGTATATTACCATGTAATCTAGATTAGTTGACTCTAGTGCAAGTGGGAGACTGTTGTAGATATGCCCTAGAGGCAATAATAAATGTAGTTATTATTATATCTTTGTGTTTATGATAAATGTTTACATTCATGCTATAATAGTATTAACAAGGAAACATGAATACTTGTGTGATTTGTAAACTTAAATTGAAGTCCCTAGTAAAGCCTCTTCATAATACTAGCTTGTTGGTTAATAAATGATTGTGGTTTCCCTATCATGAACATTGAGATGTTATTAACAACAAGATCATATTGTTAGGAGAATGGTATGATGGACATACTCATATAGATAAGCGTAGCATAAAGATCAAGTCATTTTAATAGTTCAATTGCTATATGCTTTCTGATACATAGTAACCTAATTCCTTCGACCATGAGATCATGCTTATCACCATCACCGGAAGGATGCTTTGATGACATCAAACACCACACCATAACTCGGATATAAAGGTGGCATTGAGTGTTAGGAAAGTATTGGTTGAGACACATGGATCAAGAATGGGATTTGTCCATCCATATGACGGATAGATATACTCTGGGCCCTCTCGCTGGAATGTCATCCAATTAGCTTGCAAGCATGTGACTGACTCACAAGGGATCACATATCACGGGAACGAGAAAAGAGTACTTATCAGTAACGGGGTTGAACTAGGTATGCAGAGATACCGACGATCAAAAGCTCGGATAAGTAAACTATCGTGAGACAAAGGGAAATTGGTATCGTATGTAAGTGGTTCATTTGATCGCAAAGTAATCGTAGAAATATGTGGGAGCCATATGAATTTCTAGATTCCTCTATTGGTTATTGTTCGGAGAAGTGTCTCGATCATGTCCGCATAATTCACGAACCGTAGGGAGACACACTTAAGGATTCGACGTTGTTGAGTTGTTATGGAATGATGAGTAAGAGACCGAATGTTGTTCGGAGTCTCGGATGGGATCCGGGATATCACAGGGAGATCTGGAATGGTCCGGAGAATAAGATTCATATAAGGAAAGTCCTGTTTCGGGGTTGGAGAATGGTTCCGGTGTTTTCATCGAATGTTCTAGAAGGTTCCTAATGTCCGCACTCCTGAGGGAAGGGTACATGAATGTGTCATAACAAGTTGGAATGGTTGCATCATGTACTAGGTGTCATCGCTGAACAAAATAAAGGGATAAATCAAATCCTAGTTTGAAAAGTCAAACGCCAATTTGAAAAGTCAAACGGCTATTTTGTTTGGTGGAGGGATAGTAGGAAACCTACTTGGGGAGGAAGTCCCTATCCCTCCACCGCCGGCCTTGGAAGCCGAGTTGGGGAGGGACTCCCCTCCCCTTGTCCGGCCCCCTCCACCTATATAAGGAGGGGCAGGGCTGCCCCTCCAAGCACACAACTTGCACCCCGCAAACCCTAGCTCCAAGCCGCCAGCGCCGCCACCTCCTGCTGTCGCCGCCGCCTAGGGAAAAACCCTAGCCGCCTGACGAGGTTTAATCTCGTCAATGCCCATTGTTATGGACTTGGGTTTTGGAGAAGATGGGGATGCTGGAGATCGTGGCACGGTTAACAGACAAGCAACCAGGGGACACAAGATTTACCTGTGTTCAGGCCCCGAGGGAAAACCCTACTCCCGCTTGTCCGCTTTTGATGATTACGGAACCGAAGGTTACAGGTGCGAGATTCGATCTCGGGTGGATGCGTATGAAAGTATGAGTCGAGGTTTTGTGAGTTGCCCTAGGTACCCTCCCGGCCTTTATATAGACTTAGGCAGGTCCCATAGTCCTAGTCGGTTACAAGTTCTAGGGTGTTTGCCCTTTGAGTTTCCTATCTAAACTAGTCTTGTTCTCCAAGGATCCGGCGCCATGGGCCTTGGCCACCGAAAATCTCCATGGGCCAGATGTTTGCCGTGGGCCTTGGCTGGACTAGATATGTCGGGTTACGCACTGTAGGGTATAACCATGTCAAGAGTCCCGAGTGATCAACAATCGTAGATTCGCTAAGGACTCTTCAATCCTTCGGTGCAACTCGCCTTCAAGAGAATGTGTAGGTATTGTTGATACGGTGTCAATCACCCGACGGATCGTGGTCAATTAACTGCCTTAGGACGAAACAACACGATCTTCTTCGATTCGGGTCCCTTAACCCGGCCCGAACATATGTCGCGTAATTCAACTCAGGCTGAGGACTTATAGGAGAGGAATTCCAGTGATTTTAATTGATGTACCCAACGCTCTGTCAGATTTTTCATCGCACTGCTGGTACGGATTCATGCTAGCAGCGCAGCTAGGTGCGCTTCGTGCCATCGATGATATCCAGAGGTCTTATCTTTGCGCTGCACGCAGCATCCGAACATTTATCACCTCGGTGCTTCGTGGCCAAGGAGATTGTTGCTCACTTAGAGTTCTCGCTAGCAGAGTTGCCAAAAGTTTTTGCGTCGATCTAAAAGATCGCAATGAAGACTTCATAGGTGCGCGACCGCCCCTATTGAGTAGCCCCAGTGTCTGCTCGAGTCGAGACTCAAACGGAGACTTTAGTCCAAGCATTGCTTCAATCATTAGGTCAAGGACTCAAAATTTTCGGATGCTTAAATCCATCCTCCCTATGGGAGTAGCCCCAGTCCGTGAGTGGAGTCGAGACTCGACGAGACCTGTAGAAGTAATTTTGTCCTCATTTGTTCTGCCGGGTGCGCGCCGCCCCCTAAGGAGTAGCCCCATATTATTTCGAATCGCAGATTCGAGTGAGTACTTTTAGCCGTGGAACCGGCGGTGCTAGTATAGCTTTTGATGACGCTGCTTTACGATTGATGACCTCAAGCTGGCCGCGCCAGAGATGACTTGACGGGACGGGCGTGGGTCCCACTTGCTGACTTTGAATTGACCGTCACGCGGGCGGAGATGATTACGGCGCCTCGATTTCGCGCGTAGTGGGCGGCGTGGTAACGACGGTTCGCTGTGGTGTTGACACGTATGGTCGATCTACCGCTGGCGTAGGGTCTTCTCGATGGACGGTGTGCGCCGTCATTATAACTCGGTGAAATCGTGGTTTGTTTTTCACCGCACTACCATCCGCTTGCTGCCTTCTTGTTCTTGAACGATTCTTGCCGCGAGCTTTCCTTCCTCATTTCCTTTGCTCTTCTCGCGTTGTCATCGCCACCACTACCGCAGCCGCCATGGGGAAAACGAAGAAGTCCTCATCTGCGGTTGGGACCAGCGCCGCCGAGGCAAGAAGGGCACCGCCGCCGCGACACCGATGGTGGTCGCGGCGATCGGAGACGCGGAGAGCGATCTCGCAACCGCGCGAGCGGAGTCTCGATCCCGAGGCGAACTTGACAAGACTCTTCGCTACCGTTGAAGTTCAAGGCGACGAAGAAATTCCGGGAAGTCGCATTCTCCCTTTTCTTCGACGCTGGTCGCATCAAGGTGTAGATTTGCACGTAGTGCTTTTGTTTTGTCACCGTACTTTTTCCGCTTTTTGCTAACAAAGTTCCTTTTCCTTTGCGTAGCTTCAAAGTCCTGGCATGGCACCACCGCGTTCGAAGGTATCCGAATGCCCGGATAATGAAGTCGGGACTCGTGTCCGAAGCTACCGCCGCGATCTCCAGGAGGATGCCAACGAGTCGAGTGAGGACCATTCGCAAGCGATCACGGAGCTCAATGAGTCTTGGATGCCTCGACCTCCGACTCCCAAATCACCGGGCCTTGAGCGCCATGATGATGTTCAGGGGATTCTTCTTCTCCTTCCCGCCATTCCCGTATGGGGCTGTTCAAGCCACCAAAGAAAGCTAAGAAGGAAGAAAAGAAGGAGGAGAAGAAGGAAGAAAAGAAGGAAGAGAAGAGGGCCCGAAGGGCTTCTCCTATCTTCGACCTGAGCGTGTTGGGCTCGTAAGTTTTCTTCGTGCCACTGTTTTCCTTTGTTTCCTTGCAATTTTGGCACCTGTGTTGATTGGTTCGTGTGTAGGCAATCTTCCGATGGCTCTAGTGATGGAGCGCACGAGATGATGGGGGAGTCGAACATTGTGTCGCCTCCTCCTCAGACGGTGGCGACTTCTGGTGACGCTGCGCCAGTTCCTCCTGTGCAGGAGAGACTGGTGGTTGCGCCTCAGAATTTCGGAGGCGGGCTTGCGGGTTCGCCTTCGGAGCACGTAAGTTGTTCTTCTTTATGTTATGGGGGGAAGCCCCCGAGTTTCTTAGAGTGCTGATGTTGCTGTTGCTTATTTGTGTGGGGCGTAGCCCCCAAGTCATGTTCTTACCTGCTGTTTTTCCCCGCAGCCTTTTGTCCAAGAGGCCAAGCGGCCGGTGGAGGAGCGCCGACGCCGAGGCAAAACTACGGCAGCTGCAAGGTATTCGTCTGCTTGTAGTATTTTTCTTATGATCCTGGTCCTTTTCTTTGACACTTGCTTGTTGTAAATGCAGAGGAACATAACGACTCTCCGAAGTGGATGCTCAAGAAGAGCCTTGGCCAAGCGAGCGTAGGTCAAGTCTTGCAGTGCGCGAGCGCTTGAGGAGCCGACGAAGGCAGCCAAGCAAAGAGCTTCAGCAGGAGGCCGATCGTGAGGAGCAGCCGCCACCGCTAGGATGCTCGTGAAAAGGGGTGGCAGAATCTCATGGTCACGCCAAGGCCGCTTTCGGTGAGTACAAGCTTTTGACTTGTTTATTTTTCCGCGATCTTCTTCTATGCCGTTTCTTCATGTTTTCTTCTTTGTCTCGTGATGCCGCAGTATCGAGTTCGACCACAGGTGCTCGAGCACGGAGTGCTCTAGATGATGCCACCGTGGCGGTCGAAGACCGCGCAAGACCGCTGCCAACTCCCTTGCTAAGGCGAAGGAGGTCCTTGGTCGCTTCTACCAGAGCTCTTCCCAAGGGTGCGGTCTCTTGAAGATGTGGATGCCCGGCGGAGGCTCGTCGGGCGCCGCTGCAGCAAGCGTAAGGGCATCGGGCGCTGCTGGCCATGGCCATGGCGTCGGGCGGAGCCGACCTGTCCCAGACATTTCTGATGCCTACACGCGGATGGATCTGGTAGCTGGCCTTACTCCGCCACGCCGATTTATATGGGCCTAAGCTCATTGACTTGTTGTCCGAGTACGCATCATGCGCAGCAGGTGAGGCCAAAGCTAGGCACCGGGTTCTGCGACTCAAGGTCCCGCACCGAGGCTTAGTAGACGAGGGTAGTTTGTAGTCTCCTTCTTGTAAATATCTTTTGTAGTACCATCCTTGTGCCACGAGTGGCCTTATTTTAATGAATTCCTCCGAGTTGTGCTTTTATCCTTAGTCAATGTCCGTGTGCCTTCTTTTTCGCTACTATAGGGTCCTTCGGTCGACCAGTTGATACTTCATTCGAGAGGCCTTTGCGAACATCATTGGATGATTCCTCGCAGCTCGCTTTTCTTCGAGATCGCGTGCACAGCTTGGAAAGGGATTTGCTCGGGTTACGCGGTCACGCTGATGTTTGGAAATCCAAAGCAGACCGTGGTGAATCCAGAGAGGAGTATCTGATGGCGGAGCTGGGTCGGCTGTCCGAGCAGCTGCAATGTAAGTTGATCCTTCTTTCGGGTTGTAGCCCAATTCTTCGGGTGAGCCTGCTGGACTTACTCTTGTTTTGTGTGTTTGTCGCAGGTGCCAATATTGCTCCGAGGGAAGAAAAGGAGCGTATTGCTGTTCGAGTAAATTGTTTGACTCAACAGGACATGAAGGCTGGCGGCTTCTTCTGGATGGACCGTGATCGCGCCATTGTTCTAGCAACGGTGCAGGATTGCGTCTACCTGGTTTCGTGGGTGCTCCGCCAGTGTAGATCATCGCCTTTGCATCGCACGTTATGTTTCCGCTGGATGCCGTGCTAACGACCTTGCGTGTCTTCCGACGTTTCGAATGCCGCAATGTCAAGGAGCTGCGCGGCAGCAGCTCGCTATGGGGTGAAGGCTGCCTTGTCTCTTGTGAGGGTGCACCGCCCTGACATAGATTTAGCTGCTGTGGCGAATGGGCCACCTCCTTGACCAGATGGTGGCGAGTGGAACATGCGTCCGTACTATGTGGCTGTGAGGAAGTATGTCGAACAGATTGTGGACTTGTTTGAGCAGCGTGCTCAGGCTATTCTTCATAGTAGATAGGACCTGAAAATAAATAGATAGATGTAAAATTTGTATATTGCGTCTGGGCGTGTATGGGCCCCTTGCTGTAAAGGTTTGCATGTGTGTGAGCACGCAGTGCTTTGACTGAGTACGTGTCCTTTTAGTTTGCCTGACGAGTCACCACTGTGTGTACACGCTTGGTCCTCACGATGAAATTGTGAGGTGGGGAGCCCCGAGTGCTTTGTAGCATGTGGTAAAGTTGCGAAAATAGTCAACCAAGGTTGGGAGCGAGACACTTAGCTTTATTTATATCGTAATGGAGGAGGTACATGGTTCGCTGAATAGCCTTGGCTGAAAGCCTTATTGAAAGTAAAATAAGGGGTAGGTTGCTACGGTAGAATCGCCGCAGTGCAAGACGCTCCATGGGTTGGAGTATGCGACCCGCACTCCACATTCTTGAGGCGATAGGCGCCACCGATGACCTCGGTGATAGCGTAGGGTCCTTCCCATGGTGAATCGAGCTTGTTCGGCGCTTTTGCTTGAGTCGCAAGACGATGTCTCCTTCGACGGCGACCTTAGCGCAGCCGACCGTGGTAGTTGCGGAGACTTTGCGGTACACCGATCTAGCCGCCGCTATATCCCGTGTTTCCGAGTGTGTCGACGACATCTTCGAGCGGTCATGGACTCGGCCATTGCACGCTACGACTGTGGAGCCTCGATGGCGACGCCGGTGGTAGCACCGCCGCCCGCGTGAACCATGAAGAACGGTGTAGCCGGTGGAGCTGTTTGGCGTACGTAAGCTCCACAGGACGCATGGTAGCTCTATCGCCCAGCCTTCAATTTGTGCTCGAGTGAGCTGATGAGGCGCTTTGATGCCGCTACCGACAGGGCCGCTGGACTTTTCCACCGCCCGCTTGTTTGCGGTGTGCCACCGAGGCGATGTGATATTGATCCCGAGGCCTTCGCAGAAGTCCTGGAATTCTTCGGAGATGAAGTTTGATCCGTTGTCGGTGATGATGCTGTGCGGTACGCCAAATCTGTAGACAATGGATTCGAAGAACTTGACGGCGGTTGTGCCTTTATGGTTGGTGACTGGCATGGCTTCGATCCACTTGGTGAATTTGTCGACTGCTACCAGGAGGAAAACGTGTCCTCCCTTTGAGGATTTTGGCAGTTTCCCGATCATGTCGAGGCCCCATTGGGCAAAAGGCCAGGCTATGGGTATGGGGTCGAAGTTCGGACCCAGGTGTGTGCGGTTTGTCGGCGAACCGTTGGCACCCGTTGCATCTTCGGACGATGTCCTTCGCGTCGCTCATGGCCGTGGCAAGAGAATCTCGCCGCAGAGCTTTGGCGACAGGAGCGGTACCGCGGTGGCCGACATGCCTTCATGTATATCTTGGAGTATGGCCTTGCCGCCGCCGATGGTGACGCACCGCTGTAGTACACCCGTGATGCCGCGCTTGTACGAGCCGCTGATTATGGTGAAGGCTTTTGACCGACGAGATATGCGCCGCATCCGTCGCTATCGTGCAATTCTCCGTTTGTCAGGAACTGGAGGTATGGACGTGTCCAAGTTTCTTCGACTGCCATGACCTGCATCAGGTTGACCATGGCAACTTCGGTATCCAACTTTTCGGGTCCTTCCTGACCTCCGGGCAGCGTAGCACCCGAGTGCTCTGATTCTTCGGGTGATCCTTTAGGGAATTTCCGCTTGATCGATGGCACGCAGATTTGTTCGAGGAACACACCTGGTGGTACCTTGGCACAAGTGGAGCCGATGTTGGCGAGTCTATCGGCCTCCTCGTTGCTCTCTCTTCCAATGTGCCGAAGTTCGCAGCCGTCGAATTCTCCTTCAAGTGCGTTGTATAGCGCCCAGTACGCGATCATGTTTTCGGGCAGGCCGCACTCATTCATCGTCTGCACGACAAGGTTGGAGTCGCCAGATAACCAGCGCGTTATACCGCATATTTTGCCATCTTCATGCCATGGATGAGGGCTTCAGATTCGCCTCGTTGTTGGAGGCTCAATTTCATCCGGAGGACGACTTCATCTTATCACCTTGCGAGGAGGTCAAGATGACTCGCTCGCCTCCGGCTTCGCTTTGGAGCCGCCGAAATGCATTGTCCAAGACCGCGACATGTCTGGGTGTCCGGCACTGCAGCTCCATCCAAAGGCACCAGAAATCCGGAAGGACTTGAGATTTGATTGCGTGTCGCTTCTTAGACGATGTCCAAGGGTGATAGTTCGATGCCCCACAGGCCACACGCCCTATGGCCTCCGGGTTATTCAGATGCCGTGGCGCCGCTGACGACCATCACCTGGTGCTCCTGGAAGTAGTGTCTCAGTCGTCGAGCCGTCATGAACACGCCGCAGGCCAGCTTCTGGTAGTGCGGGTACCGCTGTTTTGTTGGAGTGAGGACCTCACTGAGGTAGTAAATTGGGCGTTTTACCCCGTGGGTCTTGCCTTCTTAGGGTCGTTCGACCACGAGTACTGTGCTGACCACCTGGTGTGTGGCTGCTATGTACAGCAGCAGGGGCTCGCGCTCTTTTGGCGTGACCAAAACGGGCGAGGTAGAGAGGAGCCGCTTGAGGCTTCAATGCGCCGCTGGCTTCCGTGTCCACTGAACTTGTCCGCCTTTGGCGAGTACCGGTAGAATGGTAAGGCCTTTTCGCCCATGCGGCTGATGAACCTGCTTAGTGCCGCTACTCGCCCTGCGAGCTGCTGAACGCCCTTGAGGTTTTTCGGTTTTTCCATTGTCATGATAGCTTTGATTTTCTTCGGGTTTGCTTCGATCCCTCGTTGAGAGATGAAGTATCCGAGCAGCTGACCCGAGGGGACGCCGAAGGCGCACTTTTCTGGGTTGAGCTTGATCCTGTAGCGATCAAGATTGTCGAACGTCTCACGGATATCATCGATAAGTGTTCTTGCTTCCCTGGTTTTTATGACTATGTCGTCGACATAGACTTGGACGTTGCGACCAATCTGGTCCTTGAGGCAGGCCTGCATGCATCGCTGGTACGTGGCGCCCGCGTTTTTTAGCCCGAAAGGCATTGTGTTGTAGCAAGATATACTCCAACGGTGATGAACGCCGTTTTCTCTTGATCTTCGACCTTGAGTCGAATCGTTATAGCCCGAGTAGGCGCCGAGGAAGGAGAGTTTATCACAACCGCATGAATCGATGATCCGTCGATCCGAGGAAGAGGGAAGTGGTCCTGGGGCGTTGTTTATTTAGTGACTTGAAGTCTACGCACATCCGCAGATGTCCGTGTCCTTCTTCGACCATCACCGTATTCGCCACCACTCGCTTTCCTTGATTTCCGGATGAAGTCTGCGAGTAACTGTTGATCTCCTTGCCGATAGCTTCGCTCGTGGCTCGGCTACAATCTTCGGATAGATCGCTTGATCGCTTGGTGTCCGAAGACATTGAGTGCGTGTTTCGGCGACTTCCACAGAACTCCGGCATGTCCGCAGGACACCGTGCGAATATTTCCCAGCCACGGAGGAATTCGACGAGCGCCTTCCTATGCGGTGTTGAGGTCGTTGGCGATCAGCGCGCCTTGGAGGCGCTCATCGGATGGACCTGCACTTTCTTGGTGTTGATGGTGGAGTCGAAGGACATGTCGGGTGCGTTTCGCCTTGTGACCGGGGTATCCCATTGTCCGCCTCGGAGCCTTAGGAGCTCGCCTTGCATGCCGAAGATCGAGATTTTTTGAAATCCTGCCGCATTGGTCCGATCGGGTGAAGCTCCCATGGATTGTGATGACGCCTGGTCCCGCATCTTGAGTAGTAGGTATGCGAGTGTGGACGGCCAGAACCTTGGCGAAGCTACGCGTCCAGATGGCATGGTATTGCGACGCCACCCACCACTTCAATTCTAGGCGCCTTGCCGAAAGTTGTCCGGCTTCAAGATGACGCCGAGCCCTATTTTGCCCGTAGGGAAGATGCCCTTCCTCGACAATGTCGTGGAACGTTGTGTCGATTGGTCCAGTCGCATTGCGGGATCCGTGATAGCTGCTAGAGTGCTTGCGAACATTAGGTTGATGCCGCCGCCACCGCCCATGAAGACGCGACTCATCTCAAGCCTCCGATTTGCGCCCAAAGCACTGGCAGCATGACCGGGCGAGGATCCGCAAGGGTGATCCGCGCGAGTGAATGTGATGCAGGACTTCGATCCGCTGAGGTACTCAGGGATTGCAGGCGGAGTTGCTATGGCCAAGTTGATTTGTCGGTTGATTTTCTTCTGCACCCTGTTTGTTGGGCGTCCCTTCTGGATCATATTGAGTGCTCCTTTTGATGGGGGATATGGGACCCCGGCGTTGTTTTGATACCGGTGCGATCGGGTTGGTTTTGGCCTCCAATAGGCGACGTGGAGGAGCTCCGTGCTATTTTACCGCGCAGTGCGCTTCAACACAGAATTGGAGCTTGTTGCCTCATCTCGCATCATGCCTTCGCCGAGTTTCGAACTCACGAGTCCTTGAGCATGTGGTCTGGCTTTCTTTTGCCATCCTATTTGTCGATGTAGAAGTGAATGGTGCATGGACCCGAAAGTTTGTCGAATGCCGATGGTCCGTTGTCGCGTCGCGCGCTGCTACGATCGCTACCGGTCGTCCGCTGTCGGAAGTTTCCGCGGTATCCTCCGCCGCGGTTGTTGTCATTACGGCGGCGGCGTAGCCGCCGCGACCATGTCGGGTCCATCATGTCTCAGACGCGATCTCCTCTTGCTGCGTCGTTCGCCTTTCGCCGTAGTCGCCTCTTCATCTTATTGCGTCGGTGGATGCAATCCGCCATCTGCCCAATCACATGGCGATTTCCATGAGGTGATCGAGTGTCTTGGGCTTTACACGCCCAAGTTACTCCTTGAAGTTCGACGCCGCCCTCAAGGCGCCGATGGCCCTCTTCGAGATGTGTGCATGGAGTTCTTGGTCGAGACCAGTAGTATGTATGAGCGAATAGATTCACCCGTTCTTTGAGTGCTCGCAATTCTTTGATTGAGGCAGCCTCTTGCTGGTGCCTTTGAAATTTCGGATGAAGTCAGGGCAGCTCCTCCCAACTTCGGATGGATCCCGATGATAGTCACGAGCTGCACTCGCGCCGCTACCGCCGCCATACCAAGGCATTGCATGGCGCTTTGTTGCCTCCATGAAGCTTGATGGATGACAGTGGTCACCGAGCCAGACTTTGGATCTTGCGTGCTGAACTTCGGAGTATCCGGCGAAGCTTGAAGTTGCGTGGCATCCGTGTTCGCCGAATGACCGCTAAAGCATCGGGCCCGCAGAGTTCTCCTTCGCCTTCATCCATCTCGATTCGACGAGCATGTGCGCTTGGCGCGTGCTTTGTCGATCTTGCGCTGTAAGATTGTCTCCGCGTCAGAGTCGCGCTTATGGCGGCCGGAGCTCTTCTTCCTTCGAGGAAGATCGTGCCTCTTCCTCTTCGGATGAGGGTGTGGGGCTCCGGTCGCGCCTGGCCGGAGCTTTCTTCTTTGGCTCCGTAGGAGCGTCTTCGTGGAGCGCAGCTCCGATTAGTCCTAGTCCGGTGAGTGCGGACTTATGCATGGCCTTTTTCGGGTCCCCTCCGGAGGTGGGTGAGCCGCGAGATATGCAGTGGCTGCCATGATCGCAGCTTGTGGCGTCTTTGGGGTGATGTTGCCGTCAGCGTCCATATCCATGAACGATGTATGGAGAGTTCGGGTCACGTCACGCCGCTCCTTGGGGTCCATGTTTTCCATCCGAGAGTGATGCTTGTTTCCCTGATTCCTGTTTGTGCTAGAGCCGGGTTCCATGGCGGCGCGCGCAGCTCGTCACAAGACCGGACTCAACGGGCCGCTTGCTTGTTTTAGCGCCTTTTGCATCTCGACTTGTTTCTTGTGCTCCTCGATGGGAGGTAGTGGTATGCCCTCGCAGATCACGGGGAGTCCAGAGGTAGGACTATTTCGCATGACGGCGTGCTTCACCCATCTTTCTTTGCTAAGTTGGATGAGGACGCCGCTTTCCGTTATCGCCGTTTCCACCGCTGCCGCTTCGCCCCGCGGGTTGGGGTTGGGCGGGTTAGGCATTTCGCCGGTTTGTATGCGATCGGCGCATGATAGCGCCGCAGATTGGTTATTGCCGCAGCTCGGATCCGGAATCGTAGGTCCCTTCATCCGAAGGTGGATCGCAGATCGGAGTTGCATTGCCGCCGTAGAACTCATCTGTTGATGGTGATGTGCGAGCACGGGTGTGGAGCCCATGAAGCGGCCTGATTGACGGCACGGGCACCCGCCCGGGAGGCGGAGGGTGCCATTGTCCCACCGGAAGCGTAGCTCCGAACAAAATTTCGAGTCCGCCGCCACGGCTCAAATCCTTCATGGTGGCCGACGAGTGGGCGAAGTCGAAACCAAGAGGAGGTGATTCTCCGTTGTTGCGAGTTGTAGATCGATCGGGTTGGAACCGTCACGATCAAGACATCAAGAACCCCACCCCACAGACGGCGCCAATTGACGAGGTTTAATCTGCCAATGCCCATTGTTATGGACTTGGGTTTTGGAGAAGATGGGGATGCCGGAGATCATGGCACGGTAATGCACAAGCAAACTGGGACACAAGATTTACCTGTGTTCGTGCCCTGAGGGAAAACCCTACTCCTTGTCTCTCTTTGATTACTGGGAACCAAGGTTACAGTGGTGCAGATTCGATCCGCGTGGATGCGTATGCGAAAGTATGAGTCGAGGTTTTGTGAGTTGCCCTAGGACGTACCCTCCTGGCCTTTATATAGACTTAGGCAGGTCCCGGGTATAGTCCTAGTCGGTTACAAGTTCTAGGGTGTTTGCCCTTTTGAGTTTCCTATCTAAACTAGTCTTGTTCTCCAAGGATCCGAAGGCGTCATGGGCCTTGGCCACCCGAAAATCTCCATGGGCCAGCGTATGTTTGCCGTGGGCCTTTCTTGGGCTGGACTAGGTATGCTGAAGTTACGTACCCGTAGGGTATAACCATGTCACCGCCGAGTTGGGGCACCCCCTGGCCCTAGCCGCCGGCCGAGCCTCTTCTCCTTGGTGCGTTTAAACCCTAGATCACCGAGGGCTCTCTCATAGTCCACCATACTCGCTCCGGCTTAAGGCGAAGCCCTGCGAGATCTCCCCTCTACTTTCGGTACCACGCCGTCATGCTGCCGGAATCGCGAGGAGAGTGCTACAACCTCCGCTGCCTGCTGGAACAAGGGAGAGGAAGGTCTTCGTCGAGTACCGAACGTGTGACCGACTGCGGAAGCGCTGCCGGAACGCAACGCCGGAAGGATCGTCTACACGATCTTGAGATCGGCAAGAGTACGACTACATCACCCACGAGAATCCGCTCTTGTTAAACACTTTGGAATCTTCGAGGGTGAGTTATTCTATCGACTCGTTGCTACAATCTAGTAGATAGATCTTGGCTTGTTTGTTTGTATGTGATAGAAATTTTTTGTTTTCCATGCTACGAACCCCTATACCCCGGGCCATGGCCCTGGTTGCCCTGGGCCTAAATCCGCCCCTGATCACAAGGCAAGTTCATCACTTGCTCATGTCCTTTGAAGAATCTTTATCAAAGTATTTGCAAATTGTGTGTTATCATATATACTATAAAAGAAAGAAAATATTAGTTTAACAAATAAAATCATATATATCATCCTAAGTGATGATATAATGGAGAAATAGAACTTAGGGTTCTTTTTGCAACAATGATAATCAAGTAGGGACTTAATAACCCCTAACATCAGTGATTCTAGCGACGTATATTACACGTTAGCCATGAGATTTGTAATGGGACGTAAAAGTCACCAGTATCTTCCTCTCGCATGAAGCGGATGTGCAGTGTCGTGGGTCATATCCTCGTAGCGTGTATATTAATTGGTAATTCGTAGAGGATATGCAACATATAGGTGGGAACCCTCATCGTCCCACGATAGTTCTGGCATCTAACGCTTTGTACAAACCATTGCCGTATTTCATTATGTGGGCATGGTGTACACCAAGGAGGCATGCCAGGTCGCGAAGGGGGCAGTGATTGGCTTGGACCAACTACTGGGCCCCACATCCTGGAATTGTGGACGGGAAAGTACGCCCGGTTGTGCAATAAGGAGTTGATCTCTCATGGGTAAAGTAACGCACCTCTGCAGAGTGTAAGAATTGTAACTTTTTACTCTCTGTTCCGGGAAGGAGCTACGAACGCGGCAGAAAAGGAACTCCATGAAAGTTCTGGTCAACCTGTGAAGGCTGATGGTCATAGATTTTCATAATAAAATCAATCTTTGTAGAAAGATTTACAAAATTGCATAGTGCCAAGGATTTATAATCCGAGGTGGTAGTTAGAGCATCAAACTTCCCACCTTGCATATAATGAACTTGTTGGGTAACGTTGTTACTCATTCTTTCCTTTGATCCCTTGCTTAGACTCGGAGGATCCCGAAGACGTGCCAATGTATGCATCCGAATGTCAAGAAGATGTGTTCTACGAGGAACCTGACCTGTCCGGAGGTGTTGAAGGAGTGGATTACGAAATCCGCTACGGTGTCGATGATAACGAGTCCAACTAAGTATCCCTAGTTAGTAGTAACCAACGGAGCTGAGCAGCATGAACTCTATAGAATAAGCTGCTGAGCTCAACTCCTAATCGGAGTTGCTACTTTTAAATTCCGCTGAAGCACTTTATATTTTGGTTTGTAAGTTAAATCTTTTGGAAGTCTTGAACTTCCGGTATTGTAATAATAATAATGTGTGTATATTTGTAATATGGACCCGCAATATTTCTGTTGTACCACTGTGAGGGATGTGATATTTACAGAACGGTGTTTTGTGGATATCATGTCAACGACTATAGTGTATTACACATGCAGTGGTATGCTGGGTCACCTCATGTATCTTCCCCTAAAACAAACTTCAGCGGTGCTCGGATCAGGATCATAAACAAGATAAAAGAAGTCGATCGGTATTTGGGTATGATTTCCCAACACTGATATGTACACTGTATACAATTGAAAAGTCCAAGTGTTGCTTAGAATGCCTTTTAATCCACAACAAATCCAAACAAGCTGAATATATATATTTCTCAAAATACTTAGTATATGACAAATCTGTGGAATCAAATCTAGACCTTATTAGGGATAAAGAAGCAAGCGTACAGACTTTGATAGTATTGGAATTTGGAACTAATCACGTATGTCTGTTCAGTTTGGTTCTTGCTGTTTGGATTATCTGCAGAACTACGAGAAAACAATTTGAGTAAGCATACACATCAGCTCGAATTTTAGAGGCAACGACAGGTGGTTTTGTATACTTGGAAAAAAAATAGAAGTAACTTACATGCAACAAGGAGCACTGCTAGCACTGGTAGGACGATGATACCATAGCACCTCACCTCGTTGTTCCCGCAGGCGGACAAAGCTGTGAGCCCAGCCGTGGCCATGGTTGGTTCTTCCGCCCAGAAGCTGTACATGTTTGTGAGGCTTGGCTCTTTCCAAGAAGGGATTGTTATTTAGCTCGCCTCCGCTCCTGCTGCTGCTCTCGTCGGCGGCGAGCAGCACGGGCGGATCCAGGCTCAGGTGAGCGGCGCCCCTTGCTTTCTGCTACGGCTTTCATTTCTTCTTCTGCGTTATGACTTATGAAGATGTGGAGAAGGCGTTCATGTACTGCTTCCAGAGTCGCATGATTTCGATCGCAAAATATGTGCATACATTTCACTTTGAATATCAAGTGTATAGTTCCCGTACAAGTATCTTTGATCGTTTTGGCGGCCTTTGATTCTGATTAAAAATTACTCCGTTCCGAAATGTGAGCCCTTTTAGCAGTAATGAGGATAGCGGCTCACCGTCGCCCCCTCCAGGCTGACCCAGAGGGGCCGCAGCCGCCACCTCCTCCCCTTCTCCTCATCTCGTAGCCACCTCCCGAGGCCCCCACTGGTCGAAGATACGTGGGTGCCCATCAGCACATGAAGGGGGCGGCAGGGATCTTCGCGGCGGCACAGTGGATTGGAGCTCTTCCCCGTGCCCGCTCCTCTGCTCCACGCCTTCCGGCCAGGTGGTGGCGAGGAGGTTGCGGATCTGGCCTCAAGGAGATGGGGTCGGAAGAAGCCACTAGATTCAATCTCGTGTGTGATTCTTGTGAGTGTGACAATGATCGGCCCGGAAGATATTATCTGCGAGATGGCTGCAGCGATGGCTGGATATGCCGTCCAATGCCCCACCATCTCCCATCGACGGAATTGAAGGAGGCGTGTTGTAAATTGTAATAATCCAGAGCAGCACCTATTTTAGGTTCAGTTTCGTCAGACTAGCTGTAGGTGTCGTTTTTCCTTCAGTTAGTTCAGTCAGCGGTAGGATGATCTAGTCAGAGTTTAGGCTCCAAGTTTTCTAACAAACTCGGAACGATTCTCGCGTTACACGATTCGTTCGTGGGACGGCACGAACATCGTGGATGAGAAAGAAATCAGAAAAGTCGGCAAGTTGTGCGCGGCGCAAACCCTCGCTCTCGCTCTCTGTTTTGCTGTGCTTTTGCGTTCCTCTTTGCCCTTTTTTAAATGTTTTGTCTAGGAGGTATATACTTGTCATGGGGTTTGTGGTAGGATTGTGGAGATACGGGCGCTAGACGGTCGGGTGCGGTCGGGTTTTTTTGCCTACTTGTTCGTTATTGTTGGAGTCTAGGTTAGCATAGTAGTATTGTCCTAGGAGAGTCTAGAGTATTCCAGTGAGTTTTGGAGTCTGAGTTAGTGTAGGTAGTACTACTCTTGTAGATTCTAGAGTATTCTAGGGAGTGTTAGTATAGTAGTAATGTCCTACTAGAGTCTAGATCATTCCAGTATACGAGTGAAGATGTAAGGCTAGATTGTGCTATATATAAGAGGGTGTGGAGGTCCAAGAAACCAAGCCCATCCAGAAATTGTCCCCAAAAACCAACATGGTATCAGAGCTAGGCTCCTCCTCCTAACCCTAGCTACCACTGCTTTCACCATTGCAACACCCATCCCTCTTGTTGTCAACAACACGGGCACATTAGTCACCTAAGCGGCGGAGGTCAGATCCTCGTTGCTCTACAGCAAGAACCAGCTTATGTGTTGCTCTCATCACGATGTGTTATGTGAGGCTTGGTTGCTGCCCACGGAGGTTGCTTAGTGAGCTAGTTAGAATGGTGCAATTGAGATGTTGATAGGAGGATGACAAGTTAGCGAGGTTGGATTTGGGGACCAAGAAACCGGATGTTGAGGAGGACCTCGATCCGTCGAGATGGGAAGATGCAGGTGATGCCGATGGTCGGAGCTGTGTGGTCTTGGTCTGTGGTCATGGAAGGAGACAACCGAGTGAGGTCTCCGCTTGGTCGTTCTTGAGGGAAGAGGTGAGATGCAAGGTCCGAAGCTCGAACGGAGGTACAACCATACAAGGGAGTGCTCCCTGTGGTTGCTATGGTGTTGCCGGACAAGATTCGGTTTCGTGGAGGAAGAAGGTGTTGCTTTGTGTTGCAAGAGAAAAGAGGAGTCCAGGGGGCAGCTGAAGCCGGGTGTGAGAAGGCGGCTGTGGATGGTGATGTTGATGGTGAGGTGGTTGTGGCTCTGTAGGAGCTGTTGTTGAGGTGAGGCAGCCGTGGTTCCGCGGGAAACGGAGTTGATGAAGAGGCAATGACGATGCTCAAACTAATGAGGGAAGGCGTGGTGGTGCCAGGGTTGTACGCGCCGGTGTGAGAAGGCGCATGAGTTGGAGAGGCAACAATGGACCAACGCAAGAAGGATTGGAGGTGTCTAGCTTGATGTAGAGTTGTTGCATTGTGATGGTGATGGCTCGCACGAGGCGGAGCTTGGATGATCCGAGTTGATTGGGTGCTTGACGACTGATGGAGGCTAGAGTAAAATGCTCTCATGTGTCTTTGTATGCTGGTAAGCTAGATGTGTAGTGGTCGTAGTAAGTGTCATGGAGTTGTAGCAAGATGGTCATGGTGACTGACCCATGCCCATCTTGAGGGGGAGTGTTGGAGTCTAGGTTAGCATAGTAGTATTGTCCTAGGAGAGTCTAGAGTATTCCAGTGAGTTTTGGAGTCTGAGTTAGTGTAGGTAGTACTACTCTTGTAGAGTCTAGAGTATTCTAGGGAGTGTTAGTATAGTAGTAATGTCCTACTAGAGTCTAGATCATTCCAGTGTACGAGTGAAGATGTAAGGCTAGATTGTGCTATATATAAGAGGGTGTGGAGGTCCAAGAAACCAAGCCCATCCAGAAATTGTCCCCAAAAACCAACAGTTATCAATGTCTAGTTTTGCTTGGCATTTTGAAATAATTAATAATATATGGTTGTGTGCATCTAGTGGGTTGTCCTCCTTTAAATTTTTTGGTTTGTTATATATACTTTGACTACAAAAATAGGTTCCAGGATGCTAATTTTGCTTCCTCGCAGGGACCAAAATGGATGCCCAAATTCCAGCCACCATGAGCTTATCAGCCATTGGGATCGTTAGTGTTGTCAACGAATGTGTCACTTTGTTTCAGTGGGCCAAATCTGCCCTTTCATCTCTGCACTCCCGATGGAATGGCTCACAGGAGCAGAGTCTCCAGGATCAAGTGTTGCAGTTGGAGAGTGGCCTACAAGGTCTCGAGGATACTCTTCCTGCAATGTACGACCTCGTTAATAAAGCAGAGTGGAGAAGCCACGAACAGGGTGTTGGCAAGCTCCTGCCTAATCTCAAGGATGCAGTGGCTGAGGCCGAGGACCTTCTTGATGAGTTCAGATGGTATGAGAAGAGGATGCAAGTGGAGGGCAATGCAAGCCAATCTCCTTTCACTGACTTCTTTCGTACCGTCATCCAAGGCAGCTTCAACAAACTGAGTGATGTCCAATTGAGGTTGAATCATCTTTCACGCCAGCTGGAGAATATGGGGCTTTGTGGAGTTACACGATGCTTTGACAAAATAGTCAGGCCAGAGACCACATCTTTGCCAAATGAAACAAAAATATTTGGTCGTGACAAGGAACTAAAGCAGCTATTGGGGCTTCTCAATGTCCCTACATTCTCAAAACGCAAGAGAGCAACTAGTGCAGCCAGTGCATCAACGAGCACGTCAACAAGCAACCATGTTAATAACGAATCAGGAATAATTAGTCTTCCTGTTTTGCCAATTGCTGGAATTGGTGGTGTTGGAAAGACTACTTTGGCCCAACATATTTGCAGCCATGTAAGGGTGAAATCTCACTTTCAGCTAATAATTTGGATTTGTGTCTCGGATGACTTTGATGTGAAGAGGTTAACAAAAGAGGTGATACAATCCTGTACTGGAAAGGACACAACAACTGATAATCTGGATGCTCTTCAGCGTGCTCTCTCTAAACATGTGAACAATAAAAGGTTATTGATTGTCCTTGATGACATGTGGGATGATGCTCTCAAGGAAAATGGGCAGTGTTGGCAAAGGTTCTGTGCACCTTTTAGAAGTGTCAAAGAGGGAAGTATGATGTTGGTTACCACTAGATGTCCAAACGTTACTGAGCGCGTGCGCACAATGGAGCCCATTATAGTTGAAGGTCTGAAAGATGATGTCTTTTGGAATTTCTTCAAATTGTGCGCATTTGGATCTGAGGGTTCTAACAATCATCCTGGGTTAGAGCACATTGGTAGAAGTATACTTCCCAAACTGAAGGGTTCTCCTTTGGCTGCCAAAACTCTGGGACGCATGTTAAGAATGGACCTTCAAGCACCACACTGGAATTCTATACTTGAGAGTGAACTGTGGGAGTTGAAACAAGAGGAGACTGACATTTTGCCTGCCCTTCGATTGAGCTTCATGTATTTACCATTCTATTTGAAGCAATGTTTTGCATTTTGTGCTGTGTACCCCAAAGATTACAAATTTGAGAAGGCACACTTAGCTGAAATTTGGGCAGCAGAAGGCTTTGTGGTTCCTCATTGCAGCATTCCAATTCAAGATATTGCTTGTCAGTATTTTGAAGACCTTGTAGCACGATCCTTCTTTCAAAAAGTTGGTAGTAGATATGTGATCCATGACTTGCTACATGACATGGCACAGATGGTTTCAGAACACGAGTGTTGCATCTTAAGAACTAAGAATGACGTTGATAAAGTTCCCCAGAATGTTCGTCATCTGTACGTACTCCCGAGCAGTGACATTGATGATTCTAGCTTGCTGAAGCTATGCGAGTACACGAAGCTGCGTACCCTAATTTGCAAGAAGGATTTAAGGAAGAAAACTTGTTTTGTAATGGGCCAATGGTGCAGCAAACTTCCGCGTATGCGCGTGATTTCTTGTGTCGCCACAAATGAGTTACCAGATAATATTGGCAACTGGAAGCATCTTCGGTACCTTGAAATCTCCAAAACTTGCCCTTTTAAGAGGATTCCTTCAACCTTCTGTTGGCTTTATCATCTTCAGATTTTATATGCCAAGAATTGCAGGCTAGAAAGCTTGCCCGCTGACTTTGGTAAGTTGATCAGTTTATGGAAACTTGAATCACTTGGATTAAAATCTTATTATGGGCATCGTATGTATCTTGGTGGTCCATCCGATGGCTGGGAAGGAATTAGGTTAATAAAGAATCTGAACCAATTTCGTTCGGACTTGGTGATAACTCATGTTCGCTTGCTAAGTAAGGATCATGCAGCAGAATTAGAACTGAAGAATAAGAAATATCTTGATCGGTTGAATTTGAATATGCGGGAACATGATTTTATGGGCTTCCCTAGGTTTTCTATCAACAAGGAGATAGAAGTGCTTGAAGTTCTGCAACCTCCTATCAGTCTTAAGTCTCTGTTCCTTGAGAATTATATCGGTATCTCGCTCCCAAGCTGGTTCCGGCCACAAAACTTGCCAAGTTTAAAATCACTTACTTTTGTAGGCTGTGTTGGACTCGAGAGCATATCATCTCAGATGACCTCACAAAGCATAAACTTAAATGAGGTACCTGCAGTTGGTATTTTCATGTCCCTGACAGACGTAACCATTGATGGGTGTCACATGTTATCAAGCCTCGAACATTTTCTTCATCCAGATTATGTACCAGCCATCAAGAAAATAAGAATTAAGGATTGCAAGATATTAACATCAATACCAACTGAAAAATTTGGGGATTTGCATTTCCTCGAGGAACTGGACGTGGTCAGGTGTCCAAAGATCTGCTCCCAAAGATTAGTATCATCATCCCTTAAGAAGCTCAATTTGCATAAATCTGGTCTATTTTGCAATATTGACTGCTGCTCCCTCACCTACTTTGATTTGTCATGTGAGCTTGTCACGTCCATCCAACTAGATACGTGGAGTCTTCCATCTCTATGGCAGTTGTGCATCGAATGTTGGCATCTTACATCTATTGCAGGCAGCATTAGGACATTCTCGTCCCTTAAAGTCCTATCAGTTATATGTGGTGATAAATTTTCAACCCTCGATGACCTCCTAACACAAAAATATCTACCTGCTATTGAGGAAATTAACGTCAAATATTGTCGCAATTTATTGTCCCTGCCTGGTGAAAGGTTTGGGAGTTTTCCATATCTAAAACGTCTGGTGGTAACTGTGTGCCCAAGCCTCAACTGGCAAAGGGGGTTGGTGTTGCCGTCATCTCTCCAAAGTCTCCGCTTAACGAGATGTGGTGATATAACTCCATGCGTTCCCAGCTGCCTACAGAACCTCACGTCCCTCGTTGCATTGAACATGGGTGGATGCAACGGTATAACATCCATTCCAGGCGACATTTGGAAGAGTAATCTTGCATCACTTGAGGAATTGGTGATTTCGGATTGTCCAGACCTAGTTTCAATTGGTGGAGCAAAGGCAGTGGCAAAAATAAAGGTGCTGATACTCACGTGTCCAAACTTAGTGGAAGCAGAGCAGATCAATAGAAAATTCCTCGTAAGGTATTTATGCCAACACCTGTTTCCTGTCCAGCTTTTACCTCTATTTTGTTCGAAATTCCCTATGTAGTACTGGAAATACCACAGTAGTAATAGTTAAACTTATTTTGAAACAGGTTAAACTTAAATTATTATCGCTAAAGTATGTTGGACTTATGTGTTGGTGACACCTAAAATCCTACATGTATTGTATATCCTGTTTCTGCTTTTTAGTTCCAATGTTTAAGTACAAGAGAAATATGCGCTGATTTAGTCTCCTTTGTTTTGCCAAGTTTTCTGGACTGACCATGTTTTCTTCTTCAAGGAACTGGAGGCACTGGAAGCACGACGAATTGCTTAATTCATATCAAGGTGAGGTACACTTGTAAAAAACTTGCTAACCTGTAGATGTAGACATGTAGTATGGGTCCTTACTCCTGCCTCGTTGCATCTGTTAAGTCCTTTTATTGCCAAATTTACTTTACTGAACATGTTTTGTTCTTCAAGGGGTTGGAACTATGTAGCCCATAGCTGCATTACTTAGAAGTTGGAAGACCCGAGGACAAGGAGACTCCATAGGCACCATAGCTGCTTCTCCCTTTGAGCAGTTATATTCCATCAATAATCCATCACCAATCCACATTTTTCCTGGTAATTATCGATTGTCAGTTTGCACAATCCTTAGTCAAGTCTGTAGTTTTCGTTTTCCTTTTAGCTACTTCTGCTATCTTTTGGCTTGTACATCTTTTTTGCCCCTTCTATCAATGCAAAGCAGAGCTCCTGCCATTCAGGCTCTAAATAAATAGTTGTAGCCTATGAAAATGTCATAGAGCCGCCTTCTGTCTCAAAGACTTGTTGTACAATTGTGTCGCTTGCATCTTTTACTCTGGAATATGTCCACCTGCCATGCATGAGCTATATCCCCCTCTTGCTCTCATAGATAGACTTTGGTGCGTGTGCAATAGAAAGAAAATGATCCCAGCTAGTTTGAACAATGAAGAAGCAGGCGGACGTTTTTCAGGTTTCAGAAGTAGCTAGTTTGCTTTAGCAGCTTGCAGGGTTCGACGCCTCTGATGATTATTCCAAACCGGCACAGAGTTAAACTAAATGCCCTTTTTAGGTCTTATGGCCTGCACTTTCAGATGTAGGGTGTACATTTGAGAGTAAAAGTTAGGATTAGTTTGGGCAATGAGCCTAATTCAAAAGGAATTGCACCCTGCAGCAGAGCTAGCCCAGTAAAATAGTATATGTGCTGCTGCTGGTGGTGGTGTTTGTGAGAAAAATAAATTGGTTTGCAGGGTTCATACTAATACTTGCTCTTTGGACATCAAGGAACAGGAAGGCAGATTTGAGCTGTAGCCTGTAGGGTGTTGTTCGAACTGATTGATGCAGACTGGATTCCTCGCCTGTTCGTGCCATTACAAATCAAATGACTGCTATACCAGCTTTAGTTTGGTGTGGGCAAAAAGTCAACTACCAAGCCAATTCCCTGCTATATCCCTCCATTTGTTTGTAGGAAATTTTTGTTCAGTACCGCTACCCGCGGTAATTCGGTCCGTGCTACTAATATTCTCTGAATCGTGCGCGCTCGCCACTGACTACCGGAATATCGTTGCTTCTACGCCACTGGTCACAGTTGACACCGATTGCCATTAGGTCCGGCAAGTTTGCGGTGTGTTTGCCGCTGTACTTTCTTGTGAGGCCGGCCACTTAGCCACGTCAGCATAAATGAAAAATGGTCAACCTTAGCGAGGAAATTTTTCTTTGTGAGGTGTGTTAGGAAACCTACTCAGTCTCATTTTTGGCAGGGGCTTATGAGTGTTTCTTGTTTCTTGTATCGTTTCTGATACTAGTAGGTAATGTGGAGCACACCTTATTTTGGGAAGATGTTTGGCTAGTGGATAAACCTCTCAGGGAGTGTTTTTCCAGGCTTTATTTGCTTACTTTTAGTGTGGATTTTACTGTAGCTAGAGTTTTTCTGAAGGTTGAGGATGCATTCGTTTTCCAAGGAACCTGTGTGGAGAAACTGCTGTCATGTGGAATAAGTTAAAAGTCTTTGTATTTAACCCTTAATGAAGATAGAGATATATGTAGACTGATACAGATAACTTGTGTATACAGATACCATTTCTACGAAAAAGATTTGAGATATAGGGTGTTTTTGTTGGAACTGATTGATGCAGACTGGATTCCTCGCCTGCTGGTGCCGTTACAAATTCAAATGACTATGCTATACCAGCTTTAGTTTGTTGTTCAAAAAGTCAACTACCAAGCCAATTGTTTCTAGGAAAAAAAAATTATGTACGCTACCATGGTAATTCGGTCCGTGCTACTAATATCCTCTGAATTGTGCGCGCTCACCACTGACTGTCAGAAGGTCGTTGCTTCTACACGCCACTGGTCGCAGTTGACACCGGTTGCGGTTAGGTCATGCAAGTTTGTGGTGTGTTTGCCTCTGTACTTTCTTGTGGGGCCCGCCACTTAGCCACTGTCAGCATAAATGAAAAACGATCAACCTTAGCGAGGAAATTGTTCTTTGTCTCGGTGTGTTAGGAAACCTGGTCAGTCTCATTTTTGGCAGGGGTTTATGATTAATGTTTTTACAGTTTCTGCAAAAGGATAGTAGGTAATGGGGAGCACAACTTGTTTTGGGAAGATGTTTGGCCAGGGGATAAACCTCTCTGGGAGTGTTTTCCCAGGCTTTAGTTGCTTACATTTAGTGTGAATTTTACTGTAGCTAGAGTTTTTTCTGAAGGTTGAGGTTGCATTCGTTTTCGAAGGAACCTGTGTGGAGAAACTGCTGTCATGTTGAATAAGTTTAAAAATCTTTGTATTTAACCCTTAATGAAGATAGAGATATATGTAGATGGTTGTTAGAAAAGAATGGGATCTTTTCTGTCAAAACTATGTACCTGGCTTTGAAAATTCACTCTAGATATAATAACCTTGTAAGATATTCTGGGCTGCTGCGATACCTGCAAGAGTAAAGGATGGATGCTGGGAGTTAAACGAATAGAAGGATGAGGGATCATGTCTTTACCATGTGTTATGTTCCTACAACTTTAGATGGTGTTCTCAGATTTTGTCCCCTTTTGGGTGGTGGATTCTGGTTTTCAGAATCGCAGTAGTGGACCTAGTCTTTCTCTATCCGTGGGGTAAAGTTTTGCCCCCCAGAATCGCAGTAGTCAAAATTGTTTGCTGGCTTCCTTTTACGGAGTAATAATGAAAGCCGGGGGCCAGCCGGCGGAGGCCCTTTGATCGAAAAGGAAAAGAACACTTGAACAGGAGAAGAGGTCGAAGAAACAAAATCAACAGTATTGTGTGTGTGGGCTGAGGATAATCTAGACTGTTTCTGGCCGCGTACATCCATCTATCCATTCCATGGATCGATCCTACCGAGTGTTCTTGCATGCGGCGGCCCCAGCATTAGCAAAGCTACACCGACCTCTGTGTGAAGACGACGCTACGAATTAAACAACAACCTACAACACCTGTGTGTATCATCCGCGGTCTCACTGGTCCTTCCGGTTCACCGTCGTCGATCTCCCTAGTAGTAGTACGAAAAAGATACAGGTCGATACCGCTGGCTGTAACACATGTATATCAGATCACTCGGCCGTTTCAGGCTGCTGCTTCTGGTCCCCGAAGATGCGGTTGCGGAAGTCCTGGACCATGAGCGGGAGGCCCTTGTCGAGCGGGATCTTGGGCTCCCACCCGAGCAGGTCCTTGGCCTTGGTGATGTCCGGCTTGCGCTTGTGCGGGTCGTCGGCGGTGTTGGCCCTGAACTCGATCTTGGCGTTGGGGTCGATGGTGTCCTGCACCACCTTGGCCAGCTCCAGCATGGTGAACTCCCCCGGGTTCCCCAGGTTGAACGGGCCCACGTGCTCCCCCTCCATCAGCTTCATCAGCCCCTCCACCTGCACACAGCAGACGACGTGTCCGTCAGTAGTCAGTACTCGGTGTTACCAGTCGGAGAAGGACGGCGTGGACGGACCACGGAGGTGACAGCAAAGGTAGTATGATGCCAATGGAGTCGTGCTCGTGGTGTGCGGCAGGACAAGAAGGAAAGGTTGATGGATGGCTACTGGGCTTGACGCTGCCGTGTGGATGAGTAGCAACAGTGCACCCGATCGACGGTTTGGAGCCACGCTAGCAAAGCCAGCGGCACCTAGCTACCTACCTGCTCGCGCGGTCCAGACGCGCGCGCGTCTCCTCGATCCGTTAACCGCTACCCTGCCTATCGAAGCAGCAGCAACATCGTACTAGTACAGGGAGGAGGAGACCACACACAATAATGCTTGCTTGCTAGAGTCTCGCACGGCCTCTCGGCTAGCTGGTGGTGGAGCCAATTCGGTCCGTATCAGTAGCCTGGGGCTAGCTGGTGGTCCGGGACGCATTTAGCAGGGACCGGCCCTGCCGGCGTACTTGCCGAGCCAAGGGGAGATGATTGGACCACCCCCGACCCCGACCCCGACCTAATTAACCAACTCCATGGTCGCGTGCCGTCGGGAGCACGCACGCACGGAGTCGGACGGGCACACCAGACACACACTGTTGTACGCTCGCGTCCCCGGAGACGCCAACATGTGCAGCGTGTAGGCCACGCAGCAAAGACGACGACTCGGCAAAAAGTAGGAGAAAAGTTGGCACTGCTGCGACGCAACCAATCAACTGTTCCGGGATCGAGCACACGGAAATCAATGGCGTACTAGCTTCAGCTGTACTTACGTACGCACGGTCAGCCTACCAGACGGTTGACACTGTGCTAGTACCAAGTACTAACACTTTAGCTTGTGATCAAAGGGAAAAGGCACACACCCGGGGAGCCAGCAGGCAGCTTGTGAGTAAATCGACATGTGCCGTGCGTGCGTTGGTATACTGTACTGCTAAGAGAGGGAGAGCTTACGTACCAGATCGGAGACGTACTGGAAGCTCCTCGTCTGCTTGCCGTCGCCGTACACCGTCAGGGGCTCCTTCCGAAGTGCCTGCATCAATCCATCAGTACTCATTAGCGGTTGTTAACATCACGCGCACACCAACACCACCCATGCACCCATCAGCTAATCCCCTCCGGACGACAGATCGCGCGCCAAGCATCACTAGCTTCTCCATCGTATCGTAGCTAGACGTGTGTGTGTGGTTCGTGAGACTTCGTAGCGTGCTAATGCTATCTCATTGTTTCCTCTCCACACACACACACACACACTTGGCACGTACTTTTGGTGTGTAAAAATGCTACATGCATGACCTTGTGTCTAAACCAGGGTTTAACCAAGGTGGTATTATTTGGTGTAAGAAAATTAGAGATCGATCGAGTTGGAAGAAAGTGGTGTCCGGCCACTTGTCCAGATTTTAGCGGCATGCATTTGCCACTCACGTACTACGTACTAGGCACATGATTTGGGACCTGGGATGAAGTAAACAAACCAGCATTTTGGTCCACACACTAGCTAGTTGTACCCTGTCCCCCTTTAGCAAAGCCTAGAATATATAATTAAACGGGATGCTGAATCATCATCTAGCTATGCAAGGAAAAAGTTGTTTTCCCCTTATCATTCAAGACTGTTTAGTGGAGTGTCTATACTATACGCCACAAAAGAGCTAGCGGCAAAAATCCAAGCTATAAAGATCATATAGTACATACTAAAACGGTTTGGGGTGGCTCGCCGGCTAGCTAGATGGGGATAAAGGGTTTTACTAAAACGGATTTGCTAGTTGCAACTGAGAATTAGTACAAATTATATAAGTTACAACTAGGTTGCAAGTGAAAATTAACACAAAAAGTAGAATGATGTCAACGACTTAGACATAACAAGTTCTTAGGCGCCTGAGATCTAGTCACTCCCATATACTACCAGATCGAGGTGGCAGTAACTAAAATGTTGTTTTGTTTTGCGGGTAGTAACTAAACTATTGTTATCGTAGATCTAGATCGACAGAATACTTAATCCTAGCTAGCTACGACTGGGGCAAGTAAAGCGGAGAAAGAGTGATGAGGCAACGACTTGGAAACTAGTAGCATGCAGGCGAGCGATGCATATGGGTAAACGAATTTCTTAATCTTATTATTAGTATTACCTGAGCGACGAAGTTGCTGACGACCCGGCCATCGTCGATGCACATGCGCGGCCCGTAGGTGTTGAAGATCCGAGCAATCCTCACCTGTAATAACAAACACCCTTTAGCTTAACAACTCCAATTATATTAGCACTGCCTCCTCTCCACACCCACTTGCATGTTCATAATAATAATCTTGTTTTTGCTTCTAGTAGAGGAAAGAAAAGGGAACCGGATGCTTTCGATTCCAGTAAAGTCGATCGAGTTGGCCGAGTGGTGAATGATTAAAGCTTCGATGGTGACGAACCTCGAGGCTGGCTCCGCGGTGGTAGTCCATGGTCAGCGTCTCCGCCGTCCGCTTGCCCTCGTCGTAGCAGCTCCGCACACCTGATGATGATGACCAAGATCCATTAGTATTATTCAGACACACTATATTCAGTCACCCATGGAGAGTTTTAGTACCGCAAACAAAACAGAACCGAAGTATCCATATATAACAACCGTTTCTGTCCCTTTCCTATGTGCCAACAAGAGCAGACGACGTAAGTGTAATGTGTATGTATGTGGTCAGAGAGCGGCGACGACTGGATCAGCATTTGGCAATTTGGATCCACATGCCCACTTGGACGACACACACGTCTCGCTAAGAGAAAGAACGGAAATTTCCACGGAAAAGTAAGAAGGAAGGAAGAAGGGTGGTGATGGCGTACGTACCGATGGGGTTTACGTTTCCCCAGTAGGTCTCGACCTGGGGGTGCTGGAGGGGGTCGCCGTAGACCTCGCTGGTGCTGGTGAGGAGGAACCTGGCGCCGACGCGCTTGGCGAGGCCCAGCATGTTGAGGGTGCCCACCACGTTGGTCTTGATGGTCTTGACGGGGTTGTACTTGTAGTGCACGGGGGAGGCCGGGCAGGCCAGGTGGTAGATCTGGTCCACCTCCAGCAGGATCGGCTCCACCACGTCGTGCCGGATCATCTCGAAGTTGGGGTTCCCGGCGTGGTGCGCAACGTTCTCCTTGCGGCCAGTGAAGAAGTTGTCCACCACGATCACGCTGTCGCCGCGCGCCAGGAGCCGGTCCACCAGGTGGCTGCCCACGAACCCGGCGCCGCCCGTCACCACCACGCGCAGGGTCTTGCGCTTCAGCCCCAGCGGCACGCGCCCGCCCGCCGCGGGCAGGCGGCCCGACTGCTGGTGCTCGTACGCCAGACGCGCCGCGCCGCCGGAGAACTGCCGCGAAACGACGCCCACCGCCGCCAGGCTCGCCACGCTGCTGCCGCTCGAGGCTGCCGTGGAGATGGGGGTGGTGGCGGCGGGGGCGAGGAGGAGGAACAGGACGGTCGCGATGGCCATGCCGACCAGCGCGAACGCCAGGCGCTGCTCGCCAAGCACGTACCGCAGCGCCGCCGTGGACGAAGTCGGCTTGTTACTCCGCGGCTTGTTCTCCGCCGCCCCGCGCGCGCCGGCGCCGGCCTGCGGCTGCGCGTCGTGGCCGCCTCGGTAGGTCAGCTCGGAGGTCGCCATGGTGATGGCCGATCGGCGGGATCGCGCGTGATCTCTCTGGGTCTCTCCCCTCTCTCGCCAAGGAGTGCGCGCGGGGTGCGGGAGAAGAGGAGTGGCACGGAGTATTTGAGGAGGAGCGCTGGGAAAGGTTAGGTGGGTTTCGCGGAGGCCGTGCGATGGGATCGCGGCCGGGGAGGTGGCCGCCCACGTGGATCGGCCGTCGCCTCGCGGGAGTCAACGAGCGCCCCTCGATGTGGCTCGATTCACCGACACTGCCATTCGTAGGTTCCGAGCACTCTACCCTGGGCCCTGGCTGGACCAACTAATCGAGTTGCGATCGATCGCGTGCATGTGCCGACCGGGTCGTGCTGAATCAATCTCACCCATCGATTCAGCTGACGTGCGTGCTGTTTATTACTTTTGTTTTCCAAAGCCTCGATGGGCAAGTGTACAAGTTTTTTAAGCACACACATGGTCGTTGCAGGCTTCGAGGAAAGGGAACCAAGTAGGAGTAAAAACAAAGGTGATGCTCATCGATCAGTAAGGACCAATTCCCGAGCAATCATTTGAATACGATTTGTGTGTTAATTTTCGAAATTTCAGTAACATTGTTTGTGCTCTGCACTCTTGGGAGTAAATTGCAAAAAGAAAAAAAAGCACCATTAGCGTGACAGGTTTAGAAATCCACCAGTATATTTTTTGATTTGGCAAAAATCCACCTTAATCGCGTTGGTTTGCAATGTCCACTGATTCGGGATTTAAGCTAGCTATAAGCACGAATTTTGACCATGGGCTCCCACCGGGAGGGTGACGTGGCAATGGGAGACGACCGATTCTAGATAGTCGTTAACGACCGATGGAATACACCGGCAAGGCCCTATCCTAAGAGCCCACCCCGCTTCATTCACCACAGCCGCTCCCGCACTCGACTTCGCCCAAACCCCCTGTGATGCGCCACCACCACCATCACCGCCGTTCGCCGCGCCATGCCCAACTGGCACCGAGCAGCTCAATCTCTTGCCAGGGTTTCCGTTTTGAGATTTTCCAAATTATTTTGTATTCCGTCAATTTAGCTCGATTTTTTTAATTTTAATTTTATATAAATATGGAAATGTACAGAGGATTACAAGGATACCAGCTCAGAAAAGGGAATTCATAGACTATCTAACCAATCCTGCATACCCTCTTTAAGACTAGGCTTAACTCTGTGCCTCACCAGGGAAATGGACTGTCTAAAGCAGTCAAAACATTGTTCTATGTCTCTAGGATGTTCATCAAAGATGATACTGTCTCTATGCTTCCATAGACTCCAGCAATCAGTGATCAGAGCTTCTTTGAAGAATGAATTGCTGGTTCTGTTTCTGGCCTTTGTGAGCATCTCAATAATCTCAAGGTCAGTATTCCATTCCTTATTAATTTCCACCAGAAATTCCTGCTAAAGTCACATTTAAAAAAGAGGTGATGCATGGTCTCCTCTAGCTGATCATCACATAATACCAAGTGTGTGGAGTCAATATTGAAGTGTTTTCTGGTGAGCATATCCATAGTATTAAGTCTGTCTTGAATCAACAGCCAAAAGATTTTTTTTTGCTTAGGCAAGCAGGCACTTTTCCAAATCCATTTGTATGGAGCAGGAGCATCAATTGGATTGATCATTGATAGATAGACTTTTTTGGTGGGATAATTTGTCACTTTTCGAGGGAATGACCAAAAATCAAGAGATTCTGTGTTGGCATGTCTACATGCAGTAATGTCCAATATCATGGTGTTGCATTCCTCCATAGCAATCACAGAAAGAGGAAGGTTGAAAAGGGAGAATATGTCCATGGCCAGAAATACCTTGTGAAGAGTGATGGATTTATCCTTTGCAAAAGAGAACAGGTGAGGGTAGCATCTGCTCATTTTCCCCTTGTTATGCCATCTGTCATTCCAGAATAGGATGGTCTTCCCACTAGAAGCCTTGCATGTGAAAATCTCTTTGAATTTATCTTGCAGCTTAATGCAATTTTTTCACCAGAATGAGCCCTTTTGGTGATCAGCATTTGGCAGATTTCCATTTGGATAGTGCGCTTTCCATATCGGATCAACCCATGGAATGTCTTTGTTATTATAGAACTTGTATAAATTTTTCATCATCAGAGCATTGTTTTGCACTCTAAGATTAAGAATTCCCAGCCCACCTATAGATTTAGGCAGACAAACATTCTCCCATTTCACTAGGCAGTTGCCAGATTTGTTAATGTCCTTGCCATGCCATAAGTGACATGGTATAGGGTTATACCCATGCCATACCCTTTCTATTTAGACTGACTTGTAAAACTTATTTGTAGAGTTTTAACCTATGCGGCCGAGTAGCCAAGGGACAAGTATAAGATTGTGATTTTCAAAAGTTGATAATTATCATGTACTCGTCTACCTATTATTGGGTAGAGATACTTAATTTTTTGTCAAAAATATGATATTGATTAATGTAAAATTGCGAATAACTTATTTACTATTGGATCTACCCGTCGGATACCCGTCGGGTACCCAACGGGTACGTGTACCTGTCGGGTATGGGCATGGGTAAAGATTTATACCCGCGGGTACCGGTATGGGTAAAGTTTTCTACCCATTGACTACACGGATATGGGTATGGTATTGCTCTACCCGCTCATACCCTGCCCATTGTCATCCTTATCCAGGATTTAAGCTGGCTAAACACGATTTTTGACCATGGGGCCCCATCGGGAGGGTGACGTGGCAAAGAGAGACGACGAACTCTACATAGTCGTTAACGACTAGTGGGATACACTAGCAAGGCCATGTCCTAACGCCCCACCCGCGTCGTTCACCACAGCTGCTCCCGCACTCGTGTTCGCCCAAACCCCCTGTGATGCGCCACCCCCGCCATCGGCGACGTCTGCCACGCCATGCCCAGCTGGCACGAGCGGCTCAATCTCTTGCTAGGGTTTTCGATTTTGGGTTTTCCAAATTCTTTTGTATTTCATCGATTTAGCTCAATTTACCTAGATTTTGTTTTAATTGATGGTGGAGTAGGACATCATACACCTTGATTATGCCCATGGATATCACCGAGGACATTGCAATTGTCGGCTTAGCGGAATACTATGTAGTTGTTTGTTGTGTGCACCATCTAGTGCCCGTCAGATGCATGACTTTTGAGGGGTTAACGCTGGACGCATATTCTATTGTGATTAGTTAAAACTATAAGTTATTTTCTACATTTGGAGTTTCTTTTGAGGGGTTAACGCTGGACGCATATTCTTTTGTGATTAGTTAAAACTATAAGTTATTTTCTACATTTGGAGTTTCGATTTGGTTCAGTGTACTGTGTAGTTCAGGATAATTCAATTAAGTGGGTTGTAGTATTTAAATGAAGTGTAGTCTTTTAAATTCAGTATGGTGTGGTCGTGCTCTCGTACCTGATTTAAATTCAGTAACGCTTCTGATAACATCATCTAGTGTTAAATTCAGTGTATTGATCTGGTTATGGTGTAGTTCTCTGGTTGCATTGCTTTAAACCGACAACCTCATCTTTTACCTATTTATTTATGTATAGACCCATAAATTATGGCTTTGTATCCTGGTATGATGTAGACTTGCCAAAACCACTACAAAATGCACTTGCAAAACTCTAGGACATGTATGAAGAAAGAAGCAGAATAAGAATAGATTAGAGGCTAGAGAATGCTAAGCCGATACAGGAGCTAGTTTAAGAGAATAACAAGTTAAGGATTTGGGATTTTTTAAATTCTTTTGTTCATCGATTTACCAAGATTTTATTTTAACTGATGGTGGAGTAGGACATCATAGACCTTGATTATGTCCCGGATATCACCGGGGACATCGCATTTGTGGGCTTAGCGGAAGACTATGAAGTGGTTTGTCGTGTGGACCAGCTAGCGTCCGTCAGATGCATGGCTTTTGAGGGGTTAACACTGGACGCATATTCTATTGTGATTAGTTAAAAATGTAAGTTAATTTCTGTATTTGGAGTTTTGATTTGGTTCAGTGTACTGTGTGGTTCAGGATAATTCAATTAAGTGGGTTGTAGTATTTAGATGCAGTGTAGTCTTTTAAATTCAGTATGGTGTGGTTGTGCTATGGCACATGATTTAAATTCAATATTGCTTTTGATAGCACTATCTAGTTTTAGTCAAATTCAGTGTATTGATCTGGTTACGATGTAGTTCTCTGCTGCATTGTTTTAAACCGTCAGCCTCATCTTTTACCTATTCATTTATGTATAAACCCATAAATTATGGCTTTGTGTCCTGGTATGATATAGACTTGCCAGAACCACTACAAAATGCACTTCCAAAACTCTAGGGCACGTATGAAGAAAGCAGTAGAATAAGAACAGATTAGAGGCTAGAGAATGCTAAGATGATGCAGGAGCTAGTTTAAGAGAATAACAAGTTGTGAAAGAATTATTCCAGACTGGTTAGTGATGTCAACAAATTCATGAATGAAGCTGAAAAGGCATTGATAGAGAAAAACTTGGCCAAGATGAAGGAACACAATGGGCAAATGGAGGGCATACTTAAGGATGAGTTGGTTGAAAGGGAGAAAAAGAGGGATAATTTTATGGATGAACTAGCAATGCTGAAGCAGGCACATAGCTCTCGAGTAGAGATATTGAAGGTCAAGCAAAAGACATGGGATGATGAAAGAGGTTATGAAAGAAGAAAATAAAGTTTTTGATGATGAAAGGGATGCTTTGAGGGAGGAAAAGAAAAGGCTTGAGTACATGCTCTATGATCCGCTGAAAGCAACTAATGGTGAAAGTGATAAGGTGAAGAGGATCAAGGCAATATGTGATGAGTGATTTGTAGTGTTGGCATGTAGTAGTGCTGAAGCAATGATTGATTTATGTTTATTCCTATGCTACTTGAAGTATGTATGAATATGTAATGTCTTTGATGTGCAGAACAATTTATGTTGTTATGCTAATGTAAGTCTAAATCTTTGTCACTTGACAATTTTCTTTTGCTAAGTGTGTTGAACAAATCTAAAATTGTTTGATGATTTTTTACATTCATTT
The DNA here is from genome assembly GCA_030063025.1 of Avena longiglumis. NCBI lineage: Eukaryota > Viridiplantae > Streptophyta > Magnoliopsida > Poales > Poaceae > Avena > Avena longiglumis. The sequence continues at coordinate 36,414,875 of CP125974.1, forward strand.
ATAAGTCATGCACAAATATTTCTAGATTGTTATTATATTTCCATTAATTTATAAGGCATGGATAAAATGTTTCTAGATTTTTAAGGATTTGTACATAAATGTATAAGGCATGAAAAAATTATTTCTAGATATTAAATGTTTTTTATAAAATTATAAGACATGGATAAATTATTTCTATATTTTTAATGATTTTTCATAATTCTATGAATGCAATGATTCTTGATTTTTAATGATTTTTCATAAAATTATAAGTAATGGATAAATTGTTTCTAAAATTTTAATGTTTTCATAATTTTATAATGAATGGATAAATTGTTTCTTGATTTTTAAGGATTTTTTAGAAACTTAGAAGGCATTAATAAAGATTTTTCTAAATTTTTCTGAAATTTATAAGGCATGGCTAAATTGTTTCTAGATTTTTAAGGATTTTTCATAAAAAAATATAAGGCATGGTAAATTGTTTCTCGGCAACCCTATTCCTAAGATTTAAAATGACCCTCCAGGATTGTCGACAACCCTTGAGGGTTTTCGACAACCCATTTTTAAAAATTTAAAATGACCCTTGGGGGTTGTCAACAAATCGTTACTGTTCTCAACGACCCTTTTCTTAAACTTTAAAATGACCCTCGAGGGTTCTCAACAACCATGTGTTAATGGTCTATTTGAACCTATTGAACCTTCATGATTTTTCATGTTGGTGTGGTAATAACGATCTTTAGTATACCATATTTAAGTGGGATAAAACATTATACCATAAATAATTGTCTTAAACCCTAGGAAGTCTCGACAACTTTCATAAACCCTCCATAAAAGGTTGTCGAGACCCCTCTCATAAACCCCAGAGTGGAGTACAAATAGATAAGATTGCAAATGACAATACCAAGTTGTCTTAACCACATATTCTTATACAACAAATTTTCTTAACCACGTAGTCTTACAAAGCAAGTTCACATTTTCAAATGAAGTTGTTCCTCAGGCTGCATCCTGGGCCCATCATACCAGATCCTAGGTTTCTGCTTCTTGGACCTGCTCTTCCTTCCCTTTGGCAGCACAAATTGCATTGCTTGGAATCCATCATCATCATATGATGACAAATCTTCTACATAATCATATTCCTCGTCACTAGAGGGCACATAATCGTCATGAATTGAACTACTACCTTATCCACAATGAGATCTACTGGTGGGACCTTGATTTTTGGCCTTCTTCGGTGAATGCCCTAGCTCAATAATGTAGTCACTATCCTATGATTCTTTCTCTGATTCATAGAACAAATAATCTTCCTCTTATTCATCTTCCTTCTGGATAGCTAACCATGTTGGTCTCTTCCTCTTTAAATCAATAATCCTTTCACCAAGGTCATCTTCAACTAAATCAATTGGAATTATCGAAATATAACTCTATTGTGTGAGCACATACTCATCACCTATCTCAACAACAACAATCTACTTACCTTTCTGGCTATGACTCTGATGAGTGTCCAAATACAAGTATTCTGAATCTTCTGCACTATATTGACTATCATACAGAACTCCTGCACATCAACTCAATAAGAAACATGCTATCCTATTTCAGATATAGGAATCAAATATTCATGTTGCTTTGAATTAATACTTGCACCTAAACCACCTTTCCATTGATGAAAGTAATAGAAACATAGTGGTTATCGTCATATTTATCCATCATTTTATTAATAGTTTCAATGCTATCAGTTAGGGCCATCCAGCAATGCATGTCCCATCTTCTCTCACATAATACATATTATCACTGACGAGGTGTAACCTTGGCAATGTCCATTGCCATGGACTTGGGTTTCAGGGAAAAGGGGTGCGCTGGTGATTTCATTGGCTTATCTAACAAACAAGGGAGGTGAGATTTACCCAGGTTCAGGTTCTCGTAGAGGAAATCCTACTTCCCTTTTGTCTGGTTTTATTGATAGAGAGTACAAAGTTGTCAGATTGCTTAGATGCCCTCCCTGTCGCCTCCTCCTAGCCTTCATATGAGAGGCTAGGTCTTAGAGTCCAGTTCGGGTCGGTTATAGAATAAAAGGTGTAGGGGTTTGTAGCATGGAAAACAAAAAAGTTCTACGGCATGCACACAAACAAGACAAGATCTATCTACTAGATTGTAGCAACGATTCGATAGGAGCACTCACCCTCGAATATTCCAAAGCGGTTAACGAGAGCAGATTCTCGTGGGTGATGTAGTCGTACACTTGCCGATCTCAAGATCGCGTAGACGATCCTTCCGGCGTTGCGTTCCAGCAGCGCTTCTGACGAGGTTTCGACTCGTCAATGCCCATTGTTATGGACTTGGGTTTTGGAGAAGATGGGGATGCTGGAGATCATGGAACGGTTAACAGACAAGCAACCAGGGGACACGAGATTTACCCAGGTTCATGCCCCCGGAGGGAAAACCCTACTCCTGCTTGTCTGCTCTTGATTACGGCGGAACCGAAGGTTATAGGGTGCGCATATTCGATCTGGCGTGGTGGTGCGTATGCGAAAGTATGAGTCGAGAGATCTAGGCCGTGCCCTCCTGGCCTTTATATAGACTTAGGCAGGTCCCGGGTATAGTCCTAGTCGGTTACAGGTTCTAGGGTTTTACCCCTTTGAATTTCCTATCTACTCTAGTCTTGCTCTCCAAGGATCCGAAGGCGTTATGGGCCTAGGCTACCCGAAAGTCTTCATGGGCCGGCGTATATCCACCGTGGGCCTTCCTTGGGCTAGACTAGGTATGCTGAGACCACGTACCCATAGGGTATAACCATGTCAGTAGCCCCCGAGTGATCAGTCGAATCGTAGATTCGGCTGAGGACTCTCCAATCCTTCGGGTGCAACTATGTATTAACAGTATGTGTGTAGGGATTGTTGATGCGTGTGCCTGACTCACCCGACGGATCAGGGTCAGTTAACTGTCTTAGGACGAAACAACACGATCTTCCTCAGTTTCGAGTCCCTTAACTCAAAACTGGAACATATGCTGGCGTAATTCAACTCAGGCCGCACAGTACTTACAGAAGTAGAATTCCAGTGAATTTAATTAATGTACCCAACGCGTCCGTCGGGATTTTTCATCGCACCTGTTGGCACGGATTCGTACTAGCAGAGCGCAGTCGGGTGCGTTGCCAGGCCACCAGATGATATCTGTAGGTCTTATCTTTGCGTCACGGACGCAACATCCGAACATTTGTCACCACGGAGGTGTTTCGGGTGGCCAAGGAGATCGTTGCTCACTCAGCATTTTGTTGGGGCAGAGTTGCCAAAAAGTTTTTGCATGCTGATCTGAAAGATCACAGTCGAAGATTTCATAGGGTGCGCGACCAGCGCTCCCTATGGGAGTAGCCCCCGAGTGTCTGTTCGAGTCGTAGACTCGAGCGGAGACTTTTATTCAGGCGCTTGTTCAGTGTTAAGTCCATAGGACACAAAAAAATTCGGATGCTTAAATCCATCCTCCCTATGGGAGTAGCCCCCGAGTCCGTAGTGGATTCGTAGACTCGACGTAGGACTCGAAGAATTATTTTGTCTTTATTCGTATGTCGGGTGCGCGGCTAGCGCTCCTGATAGGAGTAGCCCCCGAGTATTTAGTCGAATTGAAGATTCGAGTGAGTACTCTTAGCTATGGAGCCGAAGAATTATAGTTGGTGCTAGTATAGCTTTTGATGACATCATTGCTGACGATCAATGACCTCAAGCGTCTGCTACGCCAGAGATGACTTGACTTGACGAAACGTGGGTCCCACTTGCTGACCTTGAATTGACCGGTCACGCGGGCGTGAGATAATTACGTCTCCTCGATTTCCGCATAGTGGATGGCGTGGTAACGACGGTTCACAGATGTCGACACGGTACGCCGATCCGCTATTGGCGTTAGGTCTTCTCGATGGACGGCTGGTGTGCTGCCTTCGCTGTTATAATCATTGGGGAAAGCCGCGTTTGTTTTCACCGCATCGCTTCTTGTTTTCACGCCTTTATTGCTCTAGCGATTCTTGCAAGACCGATTTCCTTCCACATTTCCATCTTCCTTCGCGCTACCACCGTACGCCAGAGCGCAATGGGGAAACCAAAGAAATCGCCATCTCAGCTGGGACCAGCGCCGGAGGAAAGAAAGGCGCCACTACCCGTGTCACCGATGGTGGTCGGCGGCGATCGAGACGCGGATAGCGATCTCCGCAGCTTCATGAGCGGGTCCGATCCCGCAAGATAGGGAGGCGGCAAAATCCCGCAATGAGGTAATCCCGCCCCCATCCGGGTATTGGGTTATGTTTCGCCGCATGCGTGGTTTTCTTTTCCAGTCCACAACTTCCTCCGTGGATTACTCTTTTTCTATGGCATTCAGCTTCACCATCTGTCGCCCAACTCTCTTCTCCACATTGCTTGCTTCATCACTTTTTGTGAGTGCTGGCTTGGCATTGAGCCGCATTTTGGCCTCTTCCAGAAACTTTATTCCGTGAAGAGGCATTCTGGTTCGGATGGTGTTTATCCCATTGGGGGTTGCATCATCTCCCTTAGTCCCAATCTTCTTTTCTTTTCCTTTTCCATGTCCGATCGTCCAAGATCAGTGAGGCGATGGTTTTACATCCGCGACTCAGAGTGCGGGCAAGATTTTGGTCTTGTTCCTTTGACCCTCCCAAATGATTGAGCCGAAAAGGTCTTGGAAAACAAAATCTTGGACGGCGAGGTGGTGGAGATAGAGGCCCTTTACTGTTGGGTGGAGGATCTCCATGATTCGAGAAGGAGGTGAACGGCGTGGACATCATCCGGACGCTTCTTGCGCTGCAGCCTCTCCAAGCGAGGGCGCACCTGATGTTTCTTTATTCTGGGCGCCGTGATCCGACGAGGGTTTCGGATGAGAAAATCTCCGAGGGGGATCTTGACAGGACCCTTCGCGCGCTGCTGAAGTTCAAGGCTGGAGAAAAAATCCCGGGGAAGTCGCTATCTCCTCCGTTTTCTTCGACGTTGGCCATACCGCAGGTGTATATTCGTGCGCGTAGCGTTTTTCTGTTGACTGCATGTTTATTTCCTTTGTTTGCTAACAAAGTCCCTTCCGGATTCGCAGAGCTTCAAAGTGCCAGGCATGGTGCCGCCAGTGCCCGAAAAGTATCCGAATGCTCCGGATAATGAAGTGGTGGAGTCCGTGTCCGAACTGCCTTTGGCGCGATCTCCGACGGAGGATGCCGACGAGTTGAGTGAGGACCATACGCGCAAACGATCTCGGAGCTCCAGCGAGTCTTCGGATGCCTCGACTCCTCCGACTCCCAGAAACCCTCTGGGCCTTGAGCGTCATAGTGACGGTCATGGAGGCTCTTCCTCTCCCATTCCTACCATTCCTGTGCGAGCTGTAGCACCGCACCCGCCAGCGAAGTGGAAGAAGGAAGAGAAGAAGGAAGAGAAAAAGGAGGAGAAGAAGGAGGAGAAGAGAGCTCGAAGGACTCCTCTTGTCTTCGACCTGAGCTCACTGGGCTCGTAAGTTTCTTGTTGTAGTATTGTCCTTTTTCCTTCATGATTTTTGCACTGGTGCTGATTGCTTCGTATGCAGGCATTCCTCCCACGATTCCTCCAGTGATGGAGTGCGGGAGATGATGGGGGAGTCGAAAATTGCGCCTCCTCCTCCTCGCACTGGGCGACTTCATGTGGCGCTCCCGATCCTCCGCTGGTGAGGTGCGGTGGTTGCGCCGACCTCGCCACAGCCTTCGAGTCGCCATCGAGCATGGGCATTCTTCTTGTACTACGGGAGCCCCGAGTGTCTTCATGTGCGAATTTGCTTTTACTCCTTTGTGTTGGGCGTAGCCCCCAAGTCCTTTTTCTTACTGCTATTTCTTTTTTTGCAGCCTTTTGTGCAGGAGGCCAAGCGGCTGGTGCAGGAGCGTCTGGTGCTGGAGGCTAACCTTCGGCAGCTTCAAGGTACCTATTTGCCTTTTCGTGCTTTTTTCGTTTATTCCGGTCCTGCTTTCTGAAGTTTGTTTGTTTTGAATGCAGAGGAGCATAATACTTCTCTCCGTGAGGTCGACGCTCTCAAGAAGAGCCTTGGTCAATCGGATCAGAAGGCCGAGGCTGCCGTTGGCGCGAAGGAACGCCTCGAGCTAGAGCTGACTAAGGCAGACGAAGCGAAAGAGCGTCTGCAGCAGGAGGCCGCGGATCGTGAGGAGCAGCTGGCCACCGTTGCAGCTGCTCGTGAAAGAGAGGTGGGAGCAAAGCTCGTGGCTGCTGCCAAGGCTATTTCGGGTAAGTGATGTATTTGTGTTTGTTTCTTCGTGTTTCCTGTCTTCGTCTGTGCTTATTTTCTTCATGTCTTCTCTCCTTTTTTTTTGTCTCAGATGCCACAGGCATCGAGTTTGACCGCGGTGCTCTAGAGCACGGGAATGCTCTAGATGATGCTACTGTGGCGGTCGAAGATCACTGCAGCACCGTCGTTAGCTCCCTTGCCAAGGCGAAAGAGGTCCTTGGCCGCTTCTACAAGGAGCTTGTCCCTAAGGGCGTGGTGAAATGGATCGTATGGGCACCTAGAGGGGGGGTGAATAGGTGCTAACCAATTTTAATATACTTTTTCAATTTTAGGCTTGACACAAAGTAAATTCTCTAGATATGCAACTACGAGAATTTCCCTATATGTAACCCTAACTACTAAGCACGTAAAAGAGGAACGAGGAAACCGTAGTGGAGCACGGAGACAGTGGATTTGTTTTACCGGTTCCTTCCTTGTTAAGGGAAGTACATCTGCGTTGGAGGGGTGGGGCGGTTCTAAGACCACCACGCCACAATAGGCCTCACCCTATTCTCCGATGGATCTCGCCACGAGAGGCCTGATCCACCTTCTCCACTATTGGATCCTTCGAGGCGGAACCGTGCCTTTACAACACTATCGGGGCACACACCCACAACCGAATTGGGGCTCGATGACAACAAGCTGTCACAAAAACAAGGTTTATCAATATAAACAAAAACAAGGATCTAGATCTTTGCAAGAAATACTAGATCGGAGGTTCTCCAAATGAATGGAGAGGAGATGAAGCGCTTGATTGCTGATGATGAAGGTCGAGTTCTCCTCCTTCGATTCCCAAAGGGATGGGGCCTTTGGATGGATCTAGGTGGAGCACTCTTGTATGAACTTTTGAGATCTGATCTGTTCTTTTTCGAGATGAATCAAGAGTTCTGGCAGGAGGGGGAAGGCTGGCTTAAATACCCCCTCCCCAGATCTGGCCGTTGCCCAACTTTGGGGGCGGATTATCCGCCCACTTGGGCGGATTATCCGCCTCGAAAAATCCCGCCAAGGGCGGATTCTCGGGAAACTCCGCCTCCGGGCTTGCCTTGGTGAAGCTTGGAGAAAATCTTGGGAGGCGGATAATCCGGCCCCCCTGAGGGGCGGATTATCCGGCTTGGCCGGAAAGTCCGGACGAAACTCCGCCCCCTCTCTGGGGCTTGCGCCTTGGCGATGAGCAGGAGGGGTGTAACACCCTCAGAATCGGACCTATGCAAGTTTTAGCAAAATTCGCCAAACCCGCATAGAAACGATTCAAAGGTGCCCACCAGGCACTTTCGTGCGGGTGGAATACGAAGTAATAACATTACACAACGGTCCTCGATGGGACCCACAGAACAGATATATATAATAGCGACTCAAAGAGTCAAGAATACAGATATAATAGACAAAGATCCAAATCACCTTGAAACGATATAGCGTCCGGCTACGGACAAGATGCAAATGGGGCTAAGAGCCCCAAGAATAACCAATGGCGTCGTAACCTCGCCCAAGCCGGAAGGGTAACCCTGCTAACGACGTCGATCTCAAACCTGCTTGACAAAAGGGGTGCCGACAAAGGGCAAAGCAGAAAACAAAGAAGGAGCGTCAGTACTGAGGCCAGTACACGGCGAGGCTAGAATTCGGCGGTCCTCGCCTACATAGGGATGGTGGATCGAAAGCGGCAAAGAAGCAATAAACAACCTATAGAGACTCGATACAACTGACGGAAAAACAGAGGGGGATAAGAATGACCTAACCGGATCCGTCCTGACGCTATCACCAAACAAACCCATCCTGACATTTCCCCCTCGAGGCCGTCGAGGAAGTCAACCGAGGAACTCACACCGTTGGCGCTTTAATTATTAGGTTATCGCTTGCGGATTTACTAGTCGTATAGATAATTGTCCGATAAGGTAAACAAAGGCACTTTTATTTAATCCTTCCGCTAGAAGTTGCAACAATTACTAATCGACATGATAGCATGAGATAAACCCAAAACCCAAAGCTTGTTGGTACTTTTATTCAGCCAATTCGTTGAAGTTGCAATAATTACTAGTCGATACATTTGTCGAAGCGACAACCAAAACAAGCAATTGTGGGCGTTATTGTTAGCCATTCCGTTATAGTGAAGCTGATTACTAGTCATTATAAGTCAAATTTATAACAAAACTTTAGTTATGCTTGTCTATGATCGAGATATCGGCTCCAAGTCGTCCATATCCGCGGACACGGCTTTCAGAAAGTTTTAACCCGCCGGTGCACCAATAGCAACACACGCCGATCAACCTCGAAAACCAAATCAAAACCCAACGAGGCTTTCACGATCGAACAATCACAGATTCAGAAATATTTCGGGGCCACCCTTAGAGTAGAATCCGAACGAGTAAGCAAGCTCGAGACGGCCTCAAGGTTATGGGGACGGTCAGAACGATCGGGAACCCGAAGTGTGGCTGGGCTTGTCGACACCGCATGAATCGTGCCATTATTTCCTAACAGACAAAGGTGCGACCGCACAATCGTAAATAAAGCAAAGAAAGCATGGCATAAGTACAGATCGTAATAAAACCTCAAACTAGTTTGTGGCCCCAAGAAATAAGTCCGAATCAAGCTCGCTCGGGGGTCCCATATACCTCCGGATGTGGATAGCGCAAAAACAAGGAACAGTATCAAGTACTCTGGTCTTACGGACACAAGTGGGCGTTCGAAACCAAATATTATCTATCACCCACCGATGCCTCTCGCTTATTCAATTTTAGTTGTTAAACAGAATTTAAAGTGACGATAAGTAAATCTAGAATCATCTCCAACAACAACATGCGGCAATACATCAAGAATCGGCATATGGCGACACAACAAGAATATAGTGGCATGACGCTGAAGACCAACTAGCTACCAAACAACAGGCAATAGGGTGTGTCCAAGGCAATATATGGCTGCAAGGGATAACAAGGGTACGGTGTCTAGAGCATCGCAACACAGATAGCAATAGATCAACAGGGGGAAATAAAGACTATAAAAGTAAGATAGGTAGAAAGGGGGAGATGCTCGCCTGAAAACATTGTCGAAAGGTTCATCCGAAGATCGGGGCGAAGCTCACATCAACTCAACGGTCCAATCCGCGAAGAAGCAAAACACTAGAAGAAACACCGGATGCGCTATTTAATAAAACGACAGAAGATCGGCATGATGCATGTATGACGGATGGCATGGCAACGGTGCAATGCAATTAGGTCATATTAAGCGAAACCGGGGTCCCGACAATTATTTAGGTGGTTCAAGTTATTTAGAAGCCCCGCAATTATATGTTGTTTAACAGGGTAGAAGATATCATCGGGTTCGCTACACATGTTTAAATGAGGCCAATATGAGACTAGATTTGCCCGCATATGGGCCCCATATTTAATTATTAGGTGAAACGGCATAAGGCCCCCAAACCAATGCTATGCATGCGGAATGACAATTAAATATGCAACAATTTGATATGTTATAAAATAGGGTTCGAGGGAAAAGAGGTCACACATCAGAGGGGGCTCGACGATCTTGGGGTTCCGGGGTTCGGGATTCGGTCTCAGGGTCCAGGGTCCGGTCTCGGCGGAAGCGTTCTCGGACTCGGGTCGTTTCTCGATCGGGCAGGTCTTGTCGATCGGGTCTCGATGTTCGGGCAGAACTTGTGTCGCCGCGTGGGCTTCGTTCTTCCGTCGGGCGTCTTGTCGCCGCAGAACTTCGGGTTCCACAGGTCGATCTTGCCGCGAGGGTCTTGTCGGGCCCGCGAATCGAGTCGGTCTTGGCGTTCGGAGGCGGCACTTGGTGTTCGGACGAGCGCTTGTAGAACCGGTGTCTTGGCGAGCATCGGGTCCGGACTTCGCCGGAAACGGGTCTTGGTCTCGACAACTTCGATTCTCGGGCGATCTTGGCACTCGATGTCCGTGAAGTACTTCGCCCCTACCGCCTTCGGTTCGCTCCAAACGGGTACATGTCGAGTACTTGTCGTCCCAGAGGAGATCTTGCGTCTAGGGTCGGCGATCTTGGGGTTCCGAGGCGAACTTGGCGCCGCCATCCTCGGGTCAAACTCATGGTCAAGCATACGGAAAACTGGGGCTCGATCAACCACACAGAACCACAGGTTGACGCTGAGCCCACGGCGGCGGCCTCGGACGCGACGGGCGCCACGGCGTCAGCGGCGCCGACCCGAGGACCACCGGGAGCGGCGCACAGTCGGGTTGGCGGGCCGGGCGGTTCAACGGGCGCACCGGTGACGGCGGGCTGCCCACGGCTGTAGCGCCATGGCCGGGAGCGGCGAGGTTCACGGCGGTCGCAGGAGGGCCCGGCTCGGAGGCGGTGGCCGGCGGCGAGCGGGAGACGCGTAACAGCGAGGCCGGCAGCGTGTGGTTTCTCGCGACGGCGGCGGGATGCACGGCGACGTGAGGGGCCAGGCGGCGTGGCTCGGGAACGGCCGGAGGGCGAGCGCTGCTCGGAGGAGGCGGGAGGCGGCGGCGGTGGCTCGGCGCTGGAAGCGCGGGCGGAGGAGTAGAGCGCGAGGCGGCGATGGGCTCGGGGCCTGACGCTGCAGGGTTGCCGCTGCGGCGGGCGGCGAGAGGAGACCACATGCGGCTCGGCGACGGGGTCCCAAGGACGGGCGGGGAGGCGGAGGGAACGGGTGGCGGAGGTGGCGGCGCTGGGCTCGGCAGCGGAGGAGGAGCAGGAGAGCAGCTAAGGGCGTCGGGAGCGGGTTCGGGGAGCTGTGGGTGGCCGGTGGGACCCGGGCGGTTTGGTGAACAGAGGAGAGGTCGGGTCTGGGAGCGGCGTGTTGTGTGCGTGGTGTGGGGCTTGTGTGTGCAGGTTGGTGGGATGGGGAAAGTGAGAGAGAGGAGGTGGGGTGACGTGGCGGGGTGTGATTGGAGGGTGGGAGGGCAAGGTGAGGTGGCAGGATATGATAGGCCAGAGTGATGTGGAGGGGTTAGGTGGGTAGAATTCTGGGTGGGTTTAGGATTAGAGGGGCAGGACAGGGTTGGACCGATTTTAAAATATGGGGTGGTCGTTCGGGCTAAATCGGCCCGTTCGACTGCCCCGCTAAAAATTAATTAAGGTTTTATTTAATTACACGGACCGTTTGCAAACAATTTTATTCAAAACAAAAATATTCCGGCGACCCGGTTTTCGATGTTGAAACAAGAGGGGCCGTTTTAGAAAACAACACGGGCTTTGCAAACATAGTTTTGGCAAACAATGCATGATGATGACGATGCAATGCACAAATTCCACGCGATTTTCTAGTAGTGGTTTTGCGGGATGCCACAATTCGACACCACTAACAATGGATCTCGCCCTCGAGATCCGCCTCATGGTACCGGAAGGAAGGTCGGCGATCTCCGTCTTCACGCTTCGTGTAGATCCTCGCGACACCACTAACGAGGGTTCCTTCTTCATCTTGGAATTGGCGACACCACCAACAAAGGGTCGTTGTTCCTGATCGTCGAGGAACACTCCGGGGACAAAAGGTCGAAGGTAGAGGCATCAACAAATAAGGCCACCTTTAACTTCGATGGAAGGAGGGAACCGATGCATTCTCGTCCACTTCAATGTACAAAAGCGAATAGAAAGGGTAGTCGGCATGGGGGCCAATCCATCACGCACCCAAACTATTACTCCGCACAATCAGTGGAAAAGCGTGCAACCATTCTCGGAAACAGACTGAAGATCTCGACAAACGAGGTTCAGGAACAAAAGAGTTATACAGACTGTGCATCGGATCTGGCGTAGAGGATGTCGTCGCGTCGGAAAACACCGGACGGCACAAACAAAGAGCAAAGGACGGCACCACAGACGAAGGATTCCTCGGATAGCATGAAGACCAGATGTAGCAACACCGTTATCGAAGAAGGATGCGAAACCCTAAAGGTACGACGGAAACCCAACCACGGGAATTCCTGGACTCGAAGAAAGAGACGAGAGCGGAGTCAAAACACGTAGGGTAAGAGGAGAAAAGCAGAGGGTAAGGAGTAAAATCAGACCTAATCAGAACTATCCAACCGATTTTCAAAAATAGTTTTGACACTCTACTTCGGCCGTTAGCTAGGTTATCCTACAGGCTGGACTTGTGGGGTATCGCAACTGCTGAGCTCTGATACCACTCAGAACACCCTCGAAATCGGACCTATGCAAGTTTTAGCAAAATTCGCCAAACCCGCATAGAAACGATTCAAAGGTGCCCACCAGCACTTTCGCGGGTGGAATACGGTAATAACATTACACAACGGTCCTCGATGGGACCCATGAGCAGAATATATATAATAGCGACTCAAAGAGTCAAGAATACGATATAATAGACAAAGATCCAAATCACCTTGAACGATATAGCGTCTGCCACGGACAAGATGCAAATGGGGCTAAGAGCCCAAGAATAACCAATGGCGCCCGTAACCACCCGTGCCAAGCCGAAGGGTAACCCGCTAACGACGCCGATCTCAAACCTGCTTGACAAAGGGTGCCGACAAAGGCAAAGCGAGAAAACAAAGAAGGAGCGTCAAGATCGAGGCCAAGACAGCGAGGCTAGAATTCGGTCCTCGCCTACATAGGTATGGTGGATCGGCGGCGGCAAAGAAGCAATAAACAACCTATAGAGACTCGATACAACCGACGGAAAAGCAGGGGATAAGAATGACCTACGGATCCGGCCCCGACGCTATCACCAAACAAACCCATCTCGACATTTCCCCTCGAGGCCGCCGAGGAAGTCAACCGAGGAACTCACACCGCTGGCGCTTTAATTATTAGGTTATCGCTAAAGCATTTACTAGTCGGTATAGATAATTGTCCCGATAAGGTAAACAAGGCACTTTTATTTAATCCTTCCGCTAGAAGTTGCAACAATTACTAATCGACATGATAGCATGAGATAAACCCAAAACCCAGCAGCTTGTTGGTACTTTTATTCAGCCAATTCGCTAGAAGTTGCAATAATTACTAGTCGATACATTTGCATGGCGACAACCAAAACAAGCAATTGTGGGCGTATTGTTAGCCATTCCGTTATAGTGAAGCTGATTACTAGTCATTATAAGTCAAATTTATATAATAAACTTTAGTTATGCTTGTCTATGATCGAGATATCGTGCTCCAAGTCGTCCATATCCGCGGACACGGCTTTGAAAAGTTTTAACCCGGCCGGGTGCACCAATAGCAACACGCCGATCAACCTCGGAAAAACCAAATCAAAACCCAACGAGGCTTTCACGATCGAACAATCACAGGATTCGAAATATTTCAGGGGCCACCCTTAGAGTAGAATCCATAACGGAGTAAGCAAGCTCCGAGACGGCCTCAAGGTTATGGGGACGGTGAACGATCGGGAACCCGAAAGTGTGGCTGGGCTTGTCGACACCGCTGAATCGTGCCATTATTTCCTAAAGATGCAAAGGTGCACCTGCACAATCGTAAATAAAGCAAAAAAGCATGGCATAAGTACAGATCGTAATAAAACCTCAAACTAGTTTGTGGCCCCAAGAAATAAGTGAATCAAGCTCCGCTCGGGGGTCCCATATACCTCCGGATGTGGATAGCGCAAAAAACAAGGAACAGTATCAAGTACTGGGTCTTACGGACACAAGTGGGCTCGAAACCAAATATTATCTATCACCCACCGATGCCTCGCTTATTCAATTTTAGTTGTTAAACAGAATTTAAAGTGACGATAAGTAAATCTAGAATCATCTCCAACAACAACATGCGGCAATACATCAAGAATCGCATGCATATGGCGACACAACAATATATAGCAAGCGACGCTGCAAGACCAACTAGCTACCAAACAACAGCAATAGGGTGTCCAAGGCAATATATGGCTGCAAGGGATAACAAGGGTACGGTGTCTAGAGCATCGCAACACGTATAGCAATAGATCAACAGGGGAAATAAAGACTATAAAAGTAAGATAGGTAGAAAGGGGAGATGCTGCTGAAAACATTGTCGAAAGGTTCATCCGAAGATCGGGGCGAAGCTCACATCAACTCAACGGTCCAATCCGCGAAGAAGCAAAACACTAGAAGAAACACCGGATGCGCTATTTAATAAAACGACAGAAGATCGGCATGATGCATGTATGACGGATGGCATGGCAACGGTGCAATGCAATTAGGTCATATTAAGCGAAACCGGGGTCCCGACAATTATTTAGGTGGTTCAAGTTATTTAGAAGCCCCGCAATTATATGTTGTTTAACAGGGTAGAAGATATCATCGGGTTCGCTACACATGTTTAAATGAGGCCAATATGAGACTAGATTTGCCCGCATATGGGCCCCATATTTAATTATTAGGTGAAACGGCATAAGGCCCCCAAACCAATGCTATGCATGCGGAATGACAATTAAATATGCAACAATTTGATATGTTATAAAATAGGGTTCGAGGGAAAAGAGGTCACACATCAGAGGGGGCTCGACGATCTTGGGGTTCCGGGGTTCGGGATTCGGTCTCAGGGTCCAGGGTCCGGTCTCGGCGGAAGCGTTCTCGGACTTCGGGGTCGTTCTCGGTATCGGGGCAGGTCTTGTCGCATCGGGGTCTCGATGTTCGGGGCAGAACTTGTCGCCGGTAGCGTCGGTTCTCTCGTGGCGTTCTTGTCGCGCGAACTTGTCGGGTTCCACAGGTCGATCTTGCCGCTTAGGGTCTTGTCGGCCGCATCGAAATCGAGTCGGTCTTGGCGTTTAGGCGGCGCACTTGGTGTTCGACGGAGCGCTTGTAGAACCGTGGCGTTCTTGGCGAGCATCGGTCCGACTTCGCCTGAAACGGGTCTTCGTGGTCTCGACAACTTCGATTCTCCGTGGGCGATCTTGGCACTCGATGTCCGTGAAGTAGTACTTCGCCCTACCGCCTTCGGGTTCGCTCCAACGGGTACATGTCGAGTACTTGTCGTCCCAGGAGATCTGCGTCTAGGGTCGTGGCGATCTTGGGGTTCCGAGGCGAACTTGGCGTACCATCCTCGGGTCAAACTCATGGGTCAAGCATACGGAAAACTGGTGGGCTCGATCAACCACACAGAACCACAGGTTGACGCTGCGGAGCCACGGCGGCCTCGCACGCGACGGCGTCCACGGCGGCGCGGCGCCGACCGAGGAAGACCACCGGAGAGGCGGCTGCAGTCGGGTTCCGCGGGCCGGGCGGTTCGAACGGGCGCGGCACCGTGACGGGCGGGCTGCCACCTGCCGCGCCGCCATGGCCGGAGCGGCGAGGTTCGGCTTACGGCGGTCGCAGGAGGGGGCCCGTGGCTCGAGGCGGGTGGTCGATGGCGTAGACGCGGGAAAGGCGAGCGAGCCGTGCCAGCAGTGGTTTCGCGGCGAGGCGGGATGCACCGCGACGTGAGGGCCAGGCGCGGCGTGGCTCGGGAGCGGCGGCTGAGCAGCGCTGCTCGGAGGAGGCGGGAGGCGGTGGCTCAGGCGCTGGCTGGGCGGAGTGGGCGAGGCGAGCGCGATGGGCTCGGTCTGACGGTCGAGAGGCGGCCAAGCCTGGGCGGAGAGAGGAGACGGCCGGCTCAGCGTCAGCCGGCGGCGCGGAGAAGGAGACGGCTGAGGGGCAGGGTGGGCGAGGCGTGGCCGGGCCTTGAGGGCTCACAAGGCGAGGAGGGAGGGCAGGGAGAGCAAAGGGTTGGGAGCGGGTTTGGGCAGGCGGGTGGGACAGAGGCGGTTTGGTGGACAGAGAGGAGAGAGGTCGGTCTGGGGAGGCGGCGTGTTGTGCGTCACGTGGTGTGTGGGCTTGTGTGTGCAGGTTGGTGGGATGGGGAAAGTGAGAGAGAGGAGGTGAGGTGGTGGCGGGGTGTGATTGGAGGGTGGGGAGCAAGGTGAGGTGGCAGGATATGATAGGCGGTGATGTGGAGGGTTAGGTGGGTAGAATTGGGTGGGTTTAGGATTAGAGCGGGACAGGTTGGACCGATTTTAAAATATGGGTGGTCGTTGCTAAATCGGCCTGCTCGATCGCCCGCTAAAAATTAATTAAGGTTTTATTTAATTACGGACCGTTTGCAAACAATTTTATTCAAAACAAAAATATTCCTATGACCGGTTTTCGATGTTGAAACAAGAGGGGCCGTTTTAGAAAACAACACGGGCTTTGCAAACATAGTTTTGGCAAACAATGCATGATGATGACGATGCAATGCACAAATTCCACGCGATTTTCTAGTAGTGGTTTTGCGGGATGCCACAAGGGG
Organism: Avena longiglumis; assembly: GCA_030063025.1. Lineage (NCBI taxonomy): Eukaryota > Viridiplantae > Streptophyta > Magnoliopsida > Poales > Poaceae > Avena > Avena longiglumis. Next base: position 36,431,315 of record CP125974.1, read on the forward strand.
CGGATTATCCGCCCCCCTGAGGGGCGGATTATCCGGCCGGGACGGAAAGTCCGCCAAAATTCCGCTTTTCCGGGCTTGCGCTTGCTTGGGAGAGGAGGCGGATTATCCTCGGTGGGGCCGGATTATCCGCCCCAAAGGCGTAGTTCGAGCTGCAACACTTCAACACACATTAAAAGATCCTTGGTATTGTTATCTAACACACAAAACACTAGGGATTAAGAAATGTTCTTTCAATCTCCCCCTTTTTGGTGTTAGATGACAATACTAGGATTTGCAATGAAACCGGCAAGTGCCACCTTAGATAATGAAAGACGCTCCCCCTAGATGTGTGCATATTTAAGATTTGCATTTGAATACAAATACACACACTAGGTAGAACACTACTTTAAGGTTTGGTGAAAGAAAGTCATACCACCGGAATATATAGCCAAGGCATACATAGATAATCCCATGAATCCATATGTCATCAAATATGCTCCATAATTCCAGAATTCCATGGGGTCCATGATAGATAAATCCAGAAATCCATGAATACCAAACTTAGTACCAAACTGTGGAGTACATAGTCTTACACAAACAACCACAAATAGCAAACAAGTTCACGCTAGAAAAGGCACAAGCAAGCAAATAAAACGACTAAAACCAAGAGCTTGTGCCACCCTTGCAAATCCACGTGACCTACTAGAACTACTTCTCCCCCTTTGGCATCGAAACGCCAAAAAGGAAGAAGAGCGATGCTAACGCCCCTGGAGATCACTCCTCCTCATCCTCGTGTGTTTTCCATAAGAACAAGAGGTATGCAAGAAAATCCAACGAGACCCATGAAAAACCAACTCTTCTTGAGGAAGAGGGCGGTGGCCGAAGCCACCATGTTGGAGCGCATGGCATGACACCGCGAAGATGTATCTTGAGTTCACAACCAATGCTCATCGATGACCCACATATCACAAAATGATATTAAGGGAAATGATTTTACTTGCTTTCGGCATGATGGGGGGAGGGTTGGCCCAATCAATTAGGACCACACTCCCCCTATGTCTATGCCCGCATCTAAACCAAATACATGAATAAGAGCAAGTGAGTGTGCAAGAGTAGTCAAGCCAAGCTCCTTGAATCTACGATATTTAGCTCATTCCGCAAATAAAAAAATCTTGCTTCATCGAGGGGCTTCATGAAAATATCAGCAAGTTGGTTCTTCGTGCTCACAAAGGACAGAGCAATATCTCCACGAGCAACATGATCCCGAATAAAGTGGTTGCGAATCTCTATATGTTTTGTTCTTGTATGTCGCATGATTGTAAGCAATTTTGATAGCACTTTCATTGTCGTGACATAAGAGGCACTTTGTCACAATTGACACCATATTCCTTTAAAGTTTGCCTCATCCATAACAATTGAGTACAAGCACTTGCAAAGCAACATATTCAACTTCGGTTGAGAGTGAAATACAATTGCTTTCTTTTGATGACCAACACACTAGAGACCTGCCCAAGAATTGGCATGCACTAGAGGTTGATTTCCTATCATCTTTGTCACCAGCCCAATCTGAATCGGTGTAACCACACAGAGAGAAATTTGAACCCTTGGGATACCATAACCCAAAATTTGGGGAATGAACCAAATATCGGAAGATTCGCTTGACCGCCACTAAGTGGTTTTCTTTAGGAGCGGCTTGGTACCTTGCACACACTCCTACACTTAACACGATATCGGGCCTAGATGCGCAGAGGTAAAGGAGAGAGCCGATCATGGATCGGTATACCTTTGATCCTCATCTTTACCCTTGGGATTGAGCTCAAGATGACACTTTGTTTGCATTGGGGTAGCAACGCCATTGAGATCCGCTATCTTGAACCTTTTGAGCATGTCTTGATGTATTTAGCTTGATTAATAAAGGTTCCTCTCTAAGTTGTTTGATTTCAAATCCAAGAAAGAACCTGAGCTCACCCATCATGGACATCTCAAACTGGCTACCATAAGCTTTGAAAATTCATCGTTAAAAGCTTGGTTAGTAGAGCCAGCCAAAATAATGTCATCTACATAGAGTTGGCATATACAAAAGCTCCCATTGACCTTCTTAGTAAAAAGAGTGGGATCGATTTGCCCAACATCGAATCCACGGTCTAGCAAAAGCTCTTTAAGGTGCTCATACCACGACGGGGCTTGTTTAAGGCCATAGAGCGCCTTATCGAGTTTGTAGACATGGTTCGAAATTTGGGGTCCTCAAACCCCGGGGCTTCGACGATAATAACTCATATAGAGGACCATTAAGGAAAGCGCCTTAACATCCATTTGTTGTAACTTAAAATTATGAAGAGCTGCATATGCAAGAAGGATACGGATGGACTCAAGGCGAGCCACAGGAGCGTAGGTCTCGCCAAAATCAATCCCTTCTACTTGAGAGAATCCTTGAGCCACGAGTCATGCTTTATTCCTCACAACAATGCCATTTTCATCCTGTTTGTTCTTGAAGATCCACTTGGTGCCGATAACATTGCGGCAATCCTTTGGCTTTTCTACTAGCTTCCACACTTTGTTGCGCTCGGGTTGTTTAATTCTTCATGCATTGCAACAACCCAATCGGGTCTTCAAGAGCATCAAAAACCTTCTTTGGTTCAACCATGGAAATGTGAGCTTGATGGTCACTGAAGCAAGCTCTCTTCGAGTGGATACCCTTCGTCAGAGATCACCAACTACCTTGTCAAGAGTGTGACCTCTTAGTTCAAGGTTGCGATCAAGACGAGCCTTGCGACGAGCCTCAATATCCTTATTGTTTCTTGAAGGAGTGGATTCAATTGTTGTATCCTTGTCTTGATTACTGCCTTGCCCTTGATCTTGGTCACCGTACGCCGTAAGATTGTTGCTGAACATTTTTCTTCAGGCCGGATAATCCGCCTTGAGGCCGACTATCCGCCTACGGGTGGTGAAGTACCGTAACCATCTTCCCGAGAAAGCCCGATCGATTTGGAGACCCAGGCCGGATAATCCGCCTGGGGCCGGAGAATCCCGAGCCTTGAGTTATTGACTTCTCCTTGATCCTCCGAACAAGTTGGAGTGCTGCGGATTGTCCGCCTTGAGGGGGCGGATAGTCCGCCCGACTACCAAATTGTCCAGGATGATGGTCTTCACAGATTGTGGTGTTGGTGCAGATTTTCCAACAAGAGGAGCTTGTTGATCTTGTGAAGATGAGGGCTCCACTTGAGTGCAGCATTGTCCTTCCCGATCCGCCACAAGGTTCCTCAATGGGGCGGAAAATCCCACGCCCATTCTTCTTATGGCATCTTGGGGTATTTCAACATCGCATCACAAACATCAACTTGCCCTACAAAGGAGCCGTTATTTTCATCGAACTCCACACTATAAGATTCTACAACAATCCCAAAGGAGCTTGTTGTAGACTCTATAAGTGTGGGATTCAATCAGAACCAACAAATATACCTCTAAAGCCTTGGATTCAAATTTTGACAAACGGACACCTTTAATAAGAAAGAAACACTTACACCAATACCTCAAGTATGAGATGTTGGGTTTGTTGCGCCGTAAGTATTTCATATGGGGTCTTGTCCAAGATCTTCCAAGGTAAAGCCGGTTTGATGAGTGACAAGCAAAGGATATGGCTTCAGCCCAAAAATTATAAGGAGACTTAAATTCAGCTAGCATAGATCTTGCCATATCCATCAAAGTCCGGTTCTTCCTCCTCGGCTACACCATTTTGTTGAGGGGTGTACGCGGAATATTGGTGTCTAATCCTCTTCGCTAAGAAACTCGCTTAAAGTGTAGTTCTTGAATTCTATGCCGTTGTCACTTAATTGCCAAGATGGGAACATTGTGTTGACGTTGAACTTCATTGGCAAAGTCGATGATGTTTGTTGAGTCTCACTTTTCAGCTTGAAGAAATATACCCATGTATATCTTGAGTAATCATCGACGATGACCAAGCAAGATTTCTTCCCACCAAGACTTGCATGAGAAGGAGGTCCAAATAAATCCACATGGAGTAATTCCAAGATCCTCTTCGATGACACAATAGTCTTCCTCTTGTGGGGAGAATCATGCATTTTTCCTTCAACATGTGCCTTGCAAACACGATCTTTGGCAAAGAGACATTGTCTTTAGTCCAAGAATGTGGCCACCCTTTTGGAGACTTTGCAAAGTTCTCATGTTGACATGGGCTAACGGCGATGCCATAGCCAGCCCACGGCCTTTCCGAATAGACACATCGGACCAAGTGGTTTTCCCGAGAAGTCCACCACACAGGTCATTTTCGACGATCCAACGAAGGTGACCTTTAGAGACTTGCTCCATAAGAGTACCACCAAATCATCATCGATAAAACAGAAACCCATCTTGCCAAGGGCACGAATGTAAAGAAGATTATAGCCAAGGGTCTCAACAAGCATGACGCCCACGAGAGAGATATCGGGCAACCACAACCTTGCCAAGACCCAATACCTGAGATTTAGACTTATCACCATAGGAGACTGTGATATTATCAAGATTTGGACGACATCCGTGATGATCTCCTTGCTTCCTGATATGACTAGTGCAGCCACTATCCAAAGACCCATTTCACCCACCTAAGCATAGCCCTGCAAGAAAATTACTTGGTTTTAGGTACCCATTTTTCAATGGGTCCTTTCATGTTAGTAACAAGGGTCTTTGGGACCCAAATAGACCAAGCGATAAATTCATCAAAAGGACCAACATAATAAGCATAAACATCGCCATAATCATCACAAAAGAGTTCATAATTCGGATTGTGAGACCGCAAAACCAATATTATTAGTCTTGTCTTTTGTGACAACCTTCTCAAGTGCTTGTCTTTAATTGTACATTCTTGGTCTTGTTCTTCTTGGTTTTCTTCTTCTTGGACTTGGTGACATACCCAAGTCCCTCTACCATGATTTGACCTTTGCTTGTCAAGGACTTCATCACACACCTTTGTCCTTTGTAGTGATGTCCTTGATCACCTTTTTCCACATTAGCATTTTTCTTGTTACTATATGTTGAGTTGGACGAGCTAGGAGTATCATATACGGCCAATCGACTTTGAAGTCGATCATGTGACTCATTGAGGATAGAGAACTCGCTTTTCAACGCCTTGTGAGCATTGTCAAGTTTCTCCAATTCCTGAGAGTCTATCATGAGCCCCAAAGTCAATCCTTTCCTTCTTTAACTTCTTTGCCTTGGTGACCGCATTGTCACGTTCCTTAACGAGTTTAGTCACAATTTCTTCATGTGACTCTTCCATAGACTCAAGCCTCTCTTCAAGAGAGACCCGAGCTTCTTCTTCTTCTTCAAGAGCATTTTTAGGGATGCAATTTCCATTGCATCCTCCCTTTCAATTCTGCCCTTTTCTTCGAGGAGTGCTTCGTTTTGGGCCAACTGATCCATAAGAGCCTCAAAACGAACTTTGTGCTCACCTTGCAAGTTAGTATAGAAATAATCCAAGGCAATAATCTCTTCTTTAACCTTAAGACTAGCAGGATCATCCATGTCTATCATAGCCTTGGGAAAGGAAGAGTTAGAAGAAGTTACCTCGAGCTTCTTGCCATGACACAAGTAGGATTCTTGTTGATGATGTTTTCGCTTGAGAGTCAAGAGTGATGTTGATGTAGATGTGGTGGCTATAGCAGCCACCTCTTGAGAGCTATCGCCCTCTCATCTTCACTCCCGATGAATATTCTTCTTGAGCTACTAGAACAATCTTTGGTTGCTTCTTGAAAGGAGCATTTTCTTTACAAACTGTTTCTTACGTGGAGCTTTTGATTTGTCCTTGAAAATGAGTCTTCCTCCATTATCCTCTCTACTTTGATATGGACACTCAGCTACGAAGTGCAACCGGTCACCACAATTAAAGCAAGTTCTCAGCTTGGGACCATTTTCTTTTCTTCCATAGGCTCCACTTTTGCGATCTAGTTCAGCTTTAGCCTTGGCTGGATCTTTCCAAAAGTTTCTTGCATAAAGAGCCAAGTATTGTTCGTGGATCCTTTTTATATCTTCGGGACAGTCCAGGCCTTCTACCGCATATTCATCATGATCAATCACACTAGTCTTCAAAGCCATGTTTACCCCCTTTTGCATCCCCATAGCTCGATCACGAGCATCTTCGGCATTCTTGGCAGCCACTTTGAATGCGGCCATTTCTTGCATTACCTCATTGGATGTCATGAGGTGATAATTATGCCTACCTTGGAGACTTTTCAAATCTATGGGCTCAAATGGCATAAGAGCACTGACATACTTGCGCTTGATCCAAGCATCATCAACATAAGCCGCGCCGTGGTTTCTGAAGGTAGTAGCTATTGCCTTGAGCCTCCTATACATGTCCTCGTGGTCTTCCATCCAAAGATATAAAATCCTTCACTTCATTGCTCAAGGAATCATATCTATTCCTTCTCATACTTCCATTTCCGATGAAGAGCTCGGTGAGAGCATCCCAAGCTTCTTTAGTCGCTAAGATGTCAATGTGTGGCATGTCTTTATCTCCCACACCAAGTCAGTATCATGTGTAGAGTCAGAGCATTGAGTTGGCTATCGACCACTTCTCTCCTTGTGAGATTGTTAGGATTTCCAACGTGAAGACCATTTTCGATGATCTTCCACAACTCTATGGAGGAACCACACATGAGATTTCATCAAAAATTGCCATTGAGAGAAAGTAGAAGTTTCGCTTTGGGTGGATCACCCCTATTATGTATATGTGGGTGAGGAATAGGCGGATCGGGAATACACATGAGAAACCTCATTGTATCCATCCTTACCGCTATCCTTTTCGAGGAGGAGCTCTTACTTGTATCATCACCTACCACTGCTATCTTTGGAAACAGTTTTACCGCTTCCTTGGATTGAGTGGTATCCTCAGAGTTAGATGGAGGTGATGTCGGATGTGGAGAGACGCATTATCAATTGACGATCTCTTCCATCTTAGCCTCCATAGAACTCACCAAGGTTGTTTCCAACGCCTTGAGGTCGCTCATGGTGACTACCTCGAGCATCACTCCCATCTCCTTGGAACCCATACTTCTCTTAGGGTTAAGCTCAAATAAGAGCCGAGGCTCGATACCAATTGAAATGGATCGTATGGGCACCTAGAGGGGGTGAATAGGTGCTAACCAATTTTAATATACTTTTTCAATTTTAGGCTTGACACAAAGTAAATTCTCTAGATATGCAACTACGAATTTCCTATATGTAACCCTAACTACTAAGCACGTAAAGAGGAACGAGGAAACCGTAGTGGAGCACGCGGAGACACAGTGGATTTGTTTTACAGTTCCTTCCTTGTTAAGGGAAGTACATCTGCGTTGGAGGGGTGGGCGGTTCTAAGACCACCACGCCACAATAGGCCTCACCCTATTCTCCGATGGATCTCGCCACGAGAGGCCTGATCCACCTTCTCCACTATTGGATACCTTCGAGTATGAACCGTGCCTTTACAACACTATCGGGCACACACCCACAACCGAATTGGGGCTCCGATGACAACAAGCTGTCACAAAAACAAGGTTTATCAATATAAACAAAAACAAGGATCTAGATCTTTGCAAGAAATACTAGATCGGAGGTTCTCCAAATGAATGGAGAGGAGATGAAGCGCTTGATTGCTGATGATGAAGGTCGAGTTCTCCTCCTTCGATTCCCAAAGGGATGGGGCCTTTGGATGGATCTAGGTGGAGCACTCTTGTATGAACTTTTGAGATCTGACATGTTCTTTTTCGAGATGAATCAAGCGTTCTGGCAGGAGGGGGAAGGCTGGCTTAAATACCCCCTCCCCAGATCTGGCCGTTGCCCAACTTTGGGGGCGGATTATCCGCCCCACTTGGCGGATTATCCGCCTCGGGAAAATTCACCAAGGGCGGATTCTCGGAAACTCCGCCTCTCCTGGGCTTGCGCCTTGGTGAAGCTTGGAGAAAATCTTGGAGGCGGATAATCCGCCCCCGAGGCGGATTATCCGGCCGGAAAGTCGGCCAAACTCCGCCTCTCGGGCTTGCGCCTTGGCGATGAGCGGGGCGGATTATCCGCCCTCGAGGCGGATTATCCGGCCGGGACGGAAAGTCCGGCCAAAAATTCCGCCCCCCCTTCTGGGGCTTGCGCTTGCTTGGGCAGAGGGAGGGGCGGATTATCCGCCCCTAGTGGGGCCGGATTATCCGCCCCCAAAGGCAGAGTTCTGAGCTGCAACACTTCAACACACATTAAAAGATCCTTGGTATTGTTATCTAACACACAAAACACTAGGGATTAAGAAATGTTCTTTCAGGTGGCCCTCGATGATGTGGATGCTCTGGCGGAGGATCTGTCAGCCGAAGCGCCTGCGGCGTACAAGCGCAAGCAGAAGGGCATCAGCGCGTCCGTCGGGCTGGCGATGGCCTTGGCGGCTGGAGCGGAGCTGGATCTGCCCCAGATCACTTCCCGGATGCCGACGACCGCAGATGGATCCGAGGTAGCCTTTGCTGCCTACTCTGCTCGCTGCAAGCGATATGGGCCCAAGCTCATTGATTTGCTGTCTGAGTATGCACTGCGGCAGCAGGGCGGGGCCAAAGCTAGGCAGTCCGGCTCCGAGGCGACTCAGGGTGTCGCGTCTTAGACGTTGTAGACGTAGGGTAGTTTGTGGTCTACTTTTGCTTTAAATATTTTGGAGAACACAATCTTTGTGCCATGTAGTGGCCTTATATGTTTTAATGAATTCGCCTGAGGTGTGCTTCTACGACTGTCTGAATGTTTGTGTCCTTTGCTTTCCTGCTGTTCTAGGTTCCTTCGGGTACCGACCCTGTTGACACCTCGCCTGCAGCGCAGCTGCGGCCATCCTTGGATGATCCTTCTCAACTCGCTTTTCTTCGGGACCGTGTGTGTAGTCTGGAGAGGGAGTTGCTCGGGTTGCGAGGTCATGCCGATGTTTGGAAGTCCAAGGCGGATCGTGGTGCAGCCAGAGAGGAGTACTTGATGGCGAAACTGCTTCGGCTGTCTGAGCAGCTTTAGTGTAAGTTGTTCTTTGTTTCGAGCTGCAGCTCAATTCTTCGAGTGAGCCTGCTGGATTTGACTCTTATTTTGTGCAAATGTCGCAGGTGCTAACCTTGCTCCTAGGGAAGAGAAAGAGCGTGTCGCTGTTCGGGTCAATTGCTTGACTCAGCAGGACATGGAGGCTGGAGGCTTCTTCTGGATGGATCGTGATCGCGCCATGGCTCTGGCGACGGTGCATGATCGTGTGCATCAAGTTTCGTGGGTGCTTCGCCAGGTGCAGACATCACTTTCCTCGGTGTTGTACGTCATGTTTCCTTTGGATGCCGTACCGACGAGCCTTGCGGGTCTTCTGTCGAAGTTTCGAAGCGTGAGTAATGTCAAGGAGTTGGTGTGGCAACAGATCGTCGTTGGAGTCAAGACTGCGTTATCTCTTGTGAGGCTGCACCGGCCTGATATAGATTTGGCTATTGTGGTAGCTGGGCCACCTGTTCGGCCGGATGGTGGTGAGTGGGACATGCGGCCACATTACGCGGCTGTAAGGCAGTATGCCGAACAGGTCGTAGATTTGTTTGAGCAGCGTGCTCAGGTTATTCTTCAACATAGGTAGTACCTGTAAAAAGAGATAAATGTAAAATTTGTATATTTCGACCAAAGCGACAGCCCTTTGTAAATGTTTGTTTGTTGTAAGCACGATGCTTTATTTGAGCACGTGTCCTTTTCGCTTGCTCGACGTTGTCACTACTCAGTGTACACTTGTGATCCTCAACGATGAAATTGTGAGGTGGGAGCCCCGAAAGTGCGTTTGCGTAAAGTAGAGTTGCAAATAATGAACGGAGTTTGGGGCCAGACACTTAGCTTTATTTATATCGTAATGGAGGGAGTACATTGTTCGGTGAATAGCCTTGGTGAAAGCCTTATTGAAAGTAAAGGGGTAGATAGCTAGGGTAGAAACGCGTCAATTGCGAGATGTTCCATGGGTTGGAGTATGCGACTCCGCACTCCACGTGCTTGAGGCGGTAGGCGCCACAGGATGACTTCGGTGACGTAGGGTCCTTCCCATGGTGACTCGAATTTCGTCGGTCGTTCTTGCTTGAGTCGCAAGACGAGGTCTCCTTCGACGAAGGACCTTGGGCGCAGCCGGCGGCTGTGGTAGTTGCGGAGACTCTGCAGGTACACCGTTGATCGAGCTACTGCTATGTCTCTTGCTTCGTCGAGTGTGTCGACGGCATCTTCTAGTGCAGCCGTGGATTCGGCTTCGCTGTAAGCGACGACCCGGGGGGCTTGGTGATGTACTTCGGCTGGTAGCACGGCTTCAGCTCCGTGCACCATGAAGAACGGTGTGTATCATGTGGAGCTGTTTGGCGTGGTCCATAAGCTCCATAGGAAGGATGGTAGCTCTTTCATCCAAGCTCCTGCTTTCCATTCGAGTGGACTCATGAGGCGCTTCTTGATGCCAGCGCCGATTAGGCCGTTGGCCTTTTCCACTTGCCCGTTTGTTTGGGGGTGTGCCACTGAGGCGTATGTGATGTTGATCCCAAGGCCTTCGCAAGTCCCGGAATTCTTGGAGATAAAATTCGATCCGTTGTCGGTGATGATGCTATGCGACGCGAACACAGACGATGGACTCGAAGAACTTGATGGCAGTTTTGCCCTTTTGGTTGGTGACGGGCATGGCCTCGATCCACTTGGTGAATTTGTCGACTGCGACCAGGAGGTAAACGTGTCCCCCTTTCGAGGACTTTGGCAGTTTGCCGATCATGTCGAGGCCCCATTGAGCAAAAGGCCAGGCTATGGGTATGGGTCTGAGATCGGACCCGGGTGCGTGCGGTTTGTCGGCGAACCGTTGGCATCCATTGCATCTTCGGACGATGTCCTTTGCGTCGCTCATGGCCGTTGTCCAGTAGAATCCGACCCGTAGAGCTTTGGCGACTAGGGACCGGCTACCTGCATGATGGCCGCAGATGCCCTCGTGGATGTCTTGGAGGATGGATTTCCCGTCACCGATGGTGACACACCATTGTAGTACACCTGTAATACTGCGCTTGAACAGCTCGCAATTGATGGTGGTGAAGGCTTTTGACCGACGAGAGATGCGTTGGGCATCTGTCGGGCTGTCAGGCGGTTCTCCATTTAACAAGAACTGGAGGTATAGCCGCGTCCAAATTTCTTCGACTGCCATGACCTGCATTAGGTTTACCATGGCGACTTCTATGTCCAGTTTCTCGGGTCCTTCATGTCCTTCGTGCAGCGTAGCCCCCGAATGTTCTGCTTCTTCGGGTGATCCCTTAGGGAATTTCCGCTTGATGGATGGCACACAGATCTGTTCGAGGAACACACCTGGTGGCACCTTCGCGCAGGTGGAGCCGATGTTGGCGAGTCTGTTGGCTTCCTCATTGCTTTCTCTTCCAACGTGCCGAAGCTCGCAGCCGTCAAATTCTCCTTCGAGTGTGTTGTAGAGTGCGCGGTACGCGATCATGTTTTCGGCGTGTGCGTCGCACTCATTCATCGTCTGCTGGACGACAAGGTTGGAGTCACCGTAGATGACCAGGCGTGTTGCGCCACATATCTTTGCCATCTTCATGCCGTGGATGAGGGCTTCGTATTCAGCCTCATTATTAGAAGCTCGGAATTTCATCCGAAGGACGTACTTCATCGTGTCGCCTTGTGGGGAGGTCAATATGACCGCGCTCCAGCTCGCTTGGAGCCGTCGAAGTGCATCGTCCATGACTGCGACATGTCTGGGTGTCTGGCAGCTACAACTCCATCCAATGTACAAGGAAGTCCGGGAGGACTTGAGATTTGATTGCGAGTCGCTTCTCGTAGACGATGTCCAGGGGTGACAGCTCGATGCCCCACATGGTCACGCGTCCTGGCCTCCGGATTATTCGTGATGCTTTGTTCGGGTGCCGTTGACGACCATCACTTGGTGTTCCGGAAGTAATGGCTCACCGTCGAGCCGTCATGAACATGTCGAGGCGAGCTTACAGTAGTGAGGTACCTGCTTTGTTGGTGTCGATACCTCGCGAGGTAGTAAATTGGGCTGGACCCGTGGGTCTTGCCTTCTTCGGTCGTTCGACCACGATGCAGTCTTGACCACCGGTGTGTGGCTGCTATGTACAAGAGAGGCTCGCCTCCTTTGGCGTGACCAAGACGGGCGAGGTGGAGAGGAGCTTTGAGGCTTCGAATGCATCGTTGGCTTCGTGTCCACTCGAACTTGTCTCGCCTTGCCCAAAGGTTGGTAGAATGGCAAGGCCTTCGCCCATGCGGTGATGAATCTGCTTAGCGCTATTCGCCTATGAGCTCCGGACGCCTTTGAGGTTTTTCTCCATTGCCATGATGGCTCTAATTTTCTTCGGTTCGCCTCGATCCCTCACGAGAGATGAAGTACCCAAGCGGTGACGATGGGGCCTTGGCGACTTTTCCGGGTTGAGCTTGATCCTGTAGCGATCAAGGTTGTCGAACGCCTCGCGGAGATCATCGATAAGTGTTCTTCCTCTTTGGTTTTATCACTATGTCGTCAACATAGACTTGGACGTTGCGACCGATCTGGTCCTTGAGGCAGGCCTGCATGCATCGCTGGTACGTAGCACCTGCATTCTTTAGCCCGAAGGGCATTGTGTTGTAGCAGAATACTCCGAATGGTGTGATAAATGCCGTTTTCTCCGATCTTCGACCTTGAGTCGATCGGTTAGCTTTGAGTAGGCGTCGAGGAAGGAGAGTTTCTCAACTGCAATCGAATCGATGATCTGATCGATCCGAGGAAGAGGGAAGTGGTCCTTTGGGTAATGCTTGTTTAGTGACGTGAAATCCACGCACATCCGCAGGATGTCCGTGTCCTTCTTTGGGACCATGACTATGTTTGCCAGCCACTCGCTTTCCTTGATTTCTCTGATGAAGTCTGCAGCGAGTAATCTGTTGATTTCCTTGCTGATGGCTTCGTGGTTGGACATCTCGGATGGACCTTGACCGCTTGGTGTCCGGAAAGACGTTGAGTGCATGCTTTCGAATTCCAGGAACTCCTGGCATGTCCGCAGGACACCAGGCGAAGATTTCCCAGCGCTCACGGAGGAATTTGACGAGCGCGCCTTCCTATGCGGGGCTGAGGTCGTTGGCGATCAATGCCGTCTTGGAGGCGTCAGTCGGATGGACCTGCATCTTCTTTGTGTTGACGGTGGAGTCGAAAGACATGTCAGGTGTGTTTTGCCTTGTGACTGGGGGTGCCCCGTTGTCCGTCACCTCGCGGAGCCTTACGAGTTCGTCTTGCATGCCGAAAGACTGGGAGATTTTGTTGAAATCCCTGTCGCATTGGTCCGATCGGGTGAAGCTCCCGTGGACTGTGATGACGCCCTTCGGCCCTGGCATCTTGAGTAGTAGGTATGCGTAGTGTGGGACAGCCAGGAACCTTGCGAATGCTACACGCCCAAGGATGGCGTGGTATTGTGATGGCCAGTCCACCACTTCGAATTCGAGTCGCTCCTGCCGGAAGTTGTCCGGCTTCCCGAAGATGACGTCGAGCCCTATCTTGCCCAGGGGGAATATGCCCTTCCATGGAACGATGCCGTGGAACGTTGTGTCTGATTGTTCCAGGCTGCATTGCGGGATCCACATTGCTGCTAGAGTGCTTGCGAACATTAGGTTGATGCCGCTGCCGCCGTCCATGAAGATGCGACTCATCTCGAAGCCTCCGATTTGCGCCTCCAGCACCAGGGCAGCATGACCTGGGCGAGGGATCTGGCAAGGGTGATCCGCACGAGTGAATGTGATGCAGGACTCCGATCCACTGAGGTACTCAGGGATTGCAGGCGGAGTTGCCACGGCCAAGTTGATTTGTCGGATGATTTTCTTCTGCACCCTGTTCGTGGGGCGCCCCTTCTGGATCATATTTAGTGCTCCTTTCGGTGGGGGGTACCCGTTCCAAGCGTTGTTCTGTGCTGGTGCGACTGGTTGGTTTGGGCCTCCAATAGGCGGCGGTGGAGGGGCTCCGAGCGCTATTTTTCCTGGCGTAGGTGGGTTTCCGAACGTAGGTGTTGGGGCTTGTTGCCTCATCTGCACCATGCTTTCACTGAGTTTCTGGAACTCGCAGCAGTCCTTGAGCATATGGCTGGCTTTCTTTTTGCCATCTTGCTTGTCGATGTAGAAGTGGATGGTGCATGGACCCAAAAGTTTGTCGTATGCTGAGGGTCCGTTGTCGCGGTCGCGGCGTTGCCACGACTGTGCTGGGCGTCCGCTGTCGCGGAAGTTTCCTTCGCGGTATCCTCCGCTTGTTGTTGTCGCTTGGCGGTCGGCGTAGCCGGCCGCGACCATGTCGGGTCCATCGCGGTCCTCGTAGACGCGCGATCTCCTCTTCCTGCGGCGTTCCCGTCGTCGTCCGTAGTCGTCCTCTTCATCCGATTGTGCTCGGTGAATGCAATCTTCGCCGTCTGCCCACCTGTTGGCGATGTCCATGAGGTGGTCAAGTGTTTTGGGCTTGACGCGCCCAAGCTCCTCCTTGAAATCTTGGCGTTTGACGCCGTCCCTGAAGGCGTCGATGGCCCTCTCTTCGGAGATGTGTGCCGCGGAGTTCTTGGTGGTAGACCAGCGTAGTATGTACGAGCGAATAGATTCGCCCATTCTCACGAGTGCGTGCGCAACTCTTCGATTGAGGCGGGCCTCTTGCTGGTGCCTTTGAAATTTCGGATGAAGCTGTAAGCTAGCTTCTCCCAACTTCGGATGGACCCTGATGATAGGCTGCTGAGCCAGACCCGCGCCGCGCCTGTCAGCTGCAGCTGAAGGCATTGCATGACGGTTTCTTTGTTGCCGCCGTGCAGCTTGACGGATGACAGATGGTAACTGAGCCAGGATTTTGGATCTTGCGTGTCGTTGAACTTCGGAGTATCCGAAGGAAGCTTGAAATTGCGTGGCATATGTGTTCGCCGAACAGATCTACTGAAGCATCGGGATCCACAGAGTTCTCCTTCGTCTTCGTCCATCTCGGATTCAGACGAGCATGCACGTTTGGCTCATGCTTTGTCGATTTTGCGCTGCGTAAGCGCGTCTCTGGCATCGTAGTTGCGTTTACGGTGATACGAGCTCTTCTTCCTTCGAGGAAGGTCGTGCTCCTCTTCCTCTTCGGATGAAGGGGTGGGGCTCCGGTCGTGCCTGGACGGAGCTTTCTTCGTCGGCTTCGTAGGAGCGTCTTCGTGGAGCGCAGCTCCGACAAGTCCGAGTCCGGTGAGTGCGGACTTATGCATGGCTCTCTTCGGGTCCCCCTCCGGAGGTTGGTGGGCCGCGAGATACGCGGTGGCTGCCATGATCGCAGCTTGTGGTGTCTTCGGGATGATGTTGCCGTCGGCATCCATCTCCATGAACGATGTGTGGAGAGTTCGGGTCACATCACGGCGCTCCTTGGTATCCATGTGTTGGAATTATGCCCTAGAGGCAATAATAAAGATGTTATTATTATAATTCTTGTTCATGATAATGTTTATATTCCATGCTAGAATTGTATTAAACGGAAACTTTAATACTTGTGTGGTTTGTGAACAACACCGTGTCCCTAGTATGCCTCTATGGACTAGCTTATTGATTAATGATGGTTAAGGTTTCCTAGCCATGGACATGAGTTGTCAATTAATAATGAGATCATATCATTGGGAGAATGATGTGATGGACAGACCCAAACTAAGCGAAGCAATTAGATCGTGTCATCGTGTTCGTCTTTGCGAAGCTTTTATTATGTCAAATATTGTATTCCTTAGACCATGAGATAATACAACTCCCTGATATCGGAAGAAAGATTTGAGGTCATCAAACGTCATCCTATGAGAGGGTGATCATAAAGGTGTCTCTCAGGTGATCGGAAAGTATCTGTTGGGTTGTATGTATCGAGATGGGATTTGTCCCTCCCAAATTGGAGAGATATACCGGGCCCACTCGTGTCGATATCAACACCGCTTGAAAGCATGTGGTTAAGGAGTTAATCACAAAGTGATATCGGATTACGAGCGAGTAAAGTACTTGCCGTGAGCGAGATTGAACTAGGTATGACGGCATCGACGATCGAATCTCGGCAAGTAAAATATCGCGAGACGAAGGGAATATATATATGGGATTGATTGAATCCTGGCATCGTGGTTCATCCGATATGATCATCGATGAATGTGTGAGTCAATATGGGTTTCGGACCGCTATTGATTATTGATAGAAGATCATGCATATTCTCAAACCCGCAGGTCACACACTTAACGTGTCTCGGCTAGGATATATTGGATAATTGGTTTATGAGTTTTTGTTGAGTCTCGGATGGGATCCGGGACATCACGAGAGGTTCGGAGTGGTCCGGATAATAAGATTCATATAAGGCGGTCAGTTTTGGAGTTGAATTGTTCCGGATAATCGGTATTGTACCGGAAGCTTCTAGAACCTTCGGATGGGGACCAACGTGGACCCACCTTCGGGAGGGCATGGGCCTATGAGGAGTGCCCTGGCGCATTGGGACAGGGGCACAAGGCCCCATAGGGCCCAGCCGACCAAGAGAGGTTTAAACTCTAGATAGAGCTTCTAGAAGGGGGGGGGGTTCCTTGCCCCCCACTCTTACTCCTTGGGGCCGCCGGCCTTGGCTTGGGAGGGGCTGCGCCCCCCTCTATATAGAGGGCTGGGGGTACCACCCCACACCTTCCTCCAACCCTAGCCGCCCCTGCCCTCCTCTCTCCCTCCATTGTTTGTAGGAAGCCTGCTGAAATTCTCTACCATATACACCACGCCGTCGTGTTGTAGATCCAATCCGCCTCCACCATACTTGCTGGTCCGAGGAAGGAGGAGACGTCGAGGTCTGCGTGTGCATCTCACGGAGGCACCGCCACTTGTGGTGCTAGATCGGATCGGATCGCGAGGAGGAGAAGCGAGTACGACTACATCACCCACGTTAAATGAGCGTTCCGTTGTGAATCTTCAAGGGTATGAAGATCTAATCCAATCTCTCGTTGTTTGCATCTCCTAGATTAGATCTTGGCTTTCCCTGTTACGCAGTAGAAAATTTTGATTTACTATGCCGAAACCCTTCAAAGGGTATCGAGCTAGATCTATGCGTAGATGTGTTTCACGAGTAGAACGCAACATGGTTGTTGCGGGCGTTGATGTTTTCTGTTGCAAGCCTCTTGTTTGTGTTCTTCTTATGACGCGGGATAGTGAGATTGAAGCGGTCCAGGCCAACCTTACGTGACGTCGCTCGCGTGGCCGGCTCCGCACTTGACGTGTGGCTTGTTCGACACATGCGGCTGGTGGATGTCAGTTTCTCTCACTATAGTTGTCATGGGATTAACACTGGAGTTTGGCAACCATAATATCACCGTTGTGTTCCGTAGGTAAGAATCGTTCTTAGCATCTACTCCCATAAGCCACGTAAAACATGCAACAACTGACATGGTTATACCCTACGGGTACGTAACTTCAGCATACCTAGTCCAGCCCAAGGAAGGCCCACGGCAGACATACGCTGGCCCATGAAGATTTTCGGGTGGCCAAGGCCCATGACGTCTTCGGATCCTTGGAGAGCAAGACTAGAGGAGATAGGAAATTCAAAGGGGTAAAACACTAGAACTTGTAACCGACTAGGACTACGCCCGGGACCTGCCTAAGTCTATATAAAGGCCAGGAGGGTACGTCCTAGGGCAACTCGACTCATACTTTCGCACACGCATCCCCGCTAGATCGAATCTGCGCACCCTGTAACCTTCGGTTCCGCCGTAATCAAAGAGCAGACAAGCAGGAGTAGGGTTTTCCCTCCGGGGGCCTGAACCTGGGTAAATCTCGTGTCCCCTGGTTGCTTGTCTGTTAACCGTGCCACGATCTCCAGCATCCCCATCTTCTCCAAAACCCAAATCCATAACAATGGGCATTGACGAGATTAAACCTCGTCAACAACAAAGTAGAGGCGTCTAACTTGTTTTTGCAGGGAGTGTTTTCTATGATATGGAATGGCCCAAGATGTGATGTTTATATTGTATGTGATGATCATGTTTTGTAATGTTTCACGACTTGCATGTCGATGAGTACACAACCGGCAGGAGCCATATGGTTGTCTTTATAATTGTGTATGACCTGCGAGTCAACTTCTTATACGTCATGTAATAGCTTTACTTTATCGCTAAGTAGTTAGCTATAGTTGTAGTTGCTATTCGTGGTGGAGGCAATCATGGTGGAGTGATGGAGATCATGCCAGAATGCACAAGATGGAGATCATTGCGCGAAGATTGGCTATACCATGTCACATAAAGTTATACGCATGTGATGTTTATCCTTTTATGTATCTTATTATGCTTAGATCGCGACGGTAGCATTATAAGATGATTCCTCACTTAAAGATCAAGATAAAAATTGTGTTCTCCCCAAGTATGCACCGTTGCGAAAGTTCGTCGTGTCCAAGCATCACGTGATGATCGGGTGCTATAGACTCTACGCTCACATACAACGGGTGCAAGCCAGTTTTGCACACGCGGAAATACTTGGGTCTAACTTGAGGATCCTAGCATGTACAGACATGGCCTCGAAACACAATAACCGAAAGGTTAAGCATGAGTCATATGAATAATATGATCGACACTTCGTTGTCCACCATTGAAGCCACATCTCTTATCGTGATGATCGGATTAGGTGTGGTGAATTTGGATCATGTTCACTAAACAACTTGAGGGATGTTGAATTTAGTGGGACTTCATCTAGTAATTTGATTAAGTTGAACTATTTATCATGAACATAGTCTAAAGTTGTACTTGAAAATACTGTAGATCACATGGCTAAGTCCAACTTCAACTTCAACGTTTTTGCTGAGAAGGAAAAGCTTAAAAACAATGGGTCTAACTTCACCAATTGGTTCCGCAATCTAAGAATCATTCTCTCTGGCGGTCAAAAGGACTATGTCCTTGGGAAAGCGTTAGGTGACCCCCCCTGCTGCAACTGCACCGGCTGATGAGAAAGCTGTCTATCAGCCGCGCAAAGATGATTATGGTGTGATTAAGAGCACCATGTTGTTTGCTATGGAACCGGAACTTCAAAATAGTTTTGAAGACTATCCCGGGCCATTTGAGATACTCGAAGAGCTGAAAACCATGTTTCAGAGTCAGGCCTCTTCTGAGAGATATGAGATCTCTGAGAAGTTCTTTAACTACAAGATGGAGGAAGGGAGTTCCGTTAGTGAGCACGCCATTAAGATGACGGGCTACACTCAACGCCTTGAGCAACTGGAATGCACGATTCCAGAGGAGCTCAAGATTGACAGGGTTCTGCAATCACTCCCTCCCAGCTACAAAAGTTTTGTAGTGACTCATAATCAGATTGGTTCCAATCACGATCACCGAGCTCTTCGCAGTCAAGGCCGCGGAAGTGGACATCAAAAAGGATAATCATGTGTTGATGGTCAACAATCCCACCTTTAAGAAAGGTAAGGGAGCAAAGAATCCCTTCAAGAAGGGCGGCGGCAAGCGCACTACCCCTGCTGAGAAGAAGCTCGGGTCTGGTCCTAAGCCGGACACTGAGTGCTTCTATTGCAAGGACAAGGGTCATTTGGGCATAATGTCAAGTACTTAGCGGACAAGAAGGTGGCACCATCAAAGGTATATTTGATATACATGTTATTGATGTTTTCCTTACTAGCCCTCGTTGTAGTGCCTAGGTATTTGATCGGTTGATTGCTAATATTTGTAACTCGAAGCAGAGCTACGGAATGAGCGGCTTTGCGAGGATGAGGTGACGATCTTGGCGTCGACAGCGGATCAAGAGTTGATGTGATGGTCGGCACGCTCTCCTTAGTTTTACCTTCGGGATTAGTTTTAAACCTCAATAAATGTTATTATGTGCCTGTGTTGAGCATGAACATTATTTCTGGATCGTGTTTATTGCAAGACGGTTATTCATTTAAATTGGAGAATAATGGTTGTTCTATTTATATGAGTAACATATTTTATGGTCATGCACCTATTGTGAATGGTTTATTTCTTCTAAATCTCGAAAAGGATGAAACACACATCCATAACATTGAGGCTAAGAGATGCAAAGTATATAGTGATAATACTACTTATTTGTGGCACTGTCGTCTAGGTCATATTGGTGTAAAGCGCATGAAGAAACTCCATTCTGATGGACTTTTGGAGTCTCTTGATTTTGAATCATTTGACACATGCGAACCATGCTTCATGGGCAAGATGATCAAAACCCCGTTCTCCGCTATGATGGAGCGAGCAACGGACTTGTTGGAAATCATACATACCGATGTATGCGGACCGATGAGTGTTTCGACGCGCGGTGTATATCGCTATTTTCTCACTTGAACGATGACTTAAGTAGATATGGGTATATCTATTTAATGAAACATAAATCTGAAACGTTTGAAAAGTTCAAAGAATTTCAGAATGGAGTGGAGAACCATTGTAACAGAAAGATTAAGTTTCTACGATCCGATCGTGGAGGTGAATATTTGAGTTATGATTTTCTCACGCATCTTAAAACAAGTGGAATCGTTTCACAACTCACGCCACCCGGAACACCACAGCGCAATGATGTGTCTGAACACCGGAATCGAACCTTATTAGATATGGTCCGATTTATGATGTCTCTTACTGATTTGCCATTATCATTTTGGGGTTATGCATTAGAAACCGCTGCATTCACTTTAAATAGGGCACCATCTAAATCCATTGAGACGACACCATATGAACTATGGTTTAGTGCTAAACCTAAGTTGTCGTTTCTTAAAGTTTGGGGATGCGAAGCTTACGTCAAGAAGTTGATGCCGGACAAGCTCGAACCCAAAGCGGAGAAATGCGTCTTCATAGGATACCCTAAGGAAACTATTGGGTATACATTCTATCACAGAACCGAAGGCAAAGTGTTTGTCGCGAAGAACGGTTCCTTTCTTGAGAAGGAGTTTCTCTCGAAAGAAGTGAGTGGGAGGAAAGTAGAGCTAGACGAGGTTATTGAAACTTCTCTTGAATTGGAGAGTAGCGCTTTTGAAATTGTTCGATGCCTTTGCCAACAATGGAGGAAGCTAATGACAAGGATCATGAAGCTTGGACGATCTTTGCTCTTGAGCGTTGCGGTCAACAAGGTCGTGCCCCTCCGAGTGGTGCAGCAACTGTCTTGGTGTCTTGCTAGAAGAAGACAGTGAACCTACGAGCTATGAGGAAGCGATGATGAGCCCAGACTCTGAGAAATGGCTAGAAGCCATGAAATCCGAACTAGGATCCATGAGCGAAAACCAAGTATGGACTTTGGTGGACCCTCCTAGCGACCATAAGGCCGTTGAGTGCAAATGGATCTTCAAGAAGAAAACGGACGCGGATGGTAATGTTACCGTCTATAAAGCACGGCTTGTCGCGAAAGGTTTTCGACAAGTTCAAGGTGTTGACTACGATGAGACTTTCTCTCCCGTAGCGATGTTTAAGTACATTCGGATTTTATTAGCAATTGCTGCGTTTCATGATTATGAAATATGGCAGATGGATGTCAAGACTGTGTTCCTCAATGGCAACATTGATGAAGAGTTGTATATGATGCAACCCGAAGGTTTTGTCGATCCTAAGGATGCTGATAAAGTGTGCAAACTTCAGCGTTCCATTTATGGACTGAAGCAAGCATCTCGGAGTTGGAACCTTCGTTTTGATCAAGTGATCAAGAGCTTTGGATTTGTTCCAAATTGCTATGAAGCTTGTATCTACAAGAAAGTGAGTGGGAGCTCGGTGACGTTTCTGGTACTATATGTGGATGACATATTGATTATTGGAAATGACATCAACATGCTTAACGATGTGAAGAGTTATTTGAACAAGTGTTTTTCAATGAAAGACCTAGGTGAAGCTGCTTATATATTGGGCATCAAGATCTATAGAGATAGACAAAGATGCCTGATAGCTTTAAGCCAGAGTACATACCTAGACAAAGTTCTGAAAAGGTTCAGAATGGATAAGGCAAAGAAAGGTTCAGTGCCTATGTTGTCAGGTAAGATATTGAGCAAGGCTCAGTGTCCAGCTACGGTAAATGATAGGGAAGCTATGAGCAAAGTGACTTATGCCTCGGCCATAGGTTTCATCATGTATGCCATGTTGTGTACTAGACCGGATGTGTCCAATGCTCTTAGTTTGACGAGAAGATATCAAAGTGATCCAGGAGTGGAACACTGGACAGCCGTGAAGAACATCCTAAAGTACCTAAATAATACTAAAGAAATGTTCTTAGTCTATGGGGGTGATGAACAGCTCGTCGTAAAAGGTTACGTTGACGCTAGTTTCAACACCGACAAGGATGATTCTAAATCTCAGATAGGATACGCGTATATTTTGAATGGAGGAGCTGTGAGCTGGAGAAGCTGCAAGCAAAGCGTGATCGCGGGATCTACAGTAGAAGCGGAATACATGGCTGCTGCAGAAGCGTCAAGTGAAGGAGTTTGGATCGAAACTTCATCATCGAGCTTGGCGTGGTTCAAGTGCATTGGACCCCATCGGAGATATTGTGTGATAACACTGGCGCCATAGCACTTGCTAAGGAACCAAGATATCATCCAAAGACCAAGCATATCAATCGCAAGTTTCATATAATCCGAGATTATATAGCAGATGGAGATCTGAAGATTAGCAAAGTACATACAGATCTGAATGTCGCAGATCCATTGACTAAACCTCTTCCACGTGTAAAACATGATCATCACCTCAGTGCCATGGGTGTGAGATTGTTGACATATGTAAACTAGATTATTGGCTCTAGTGCAAGTGGGAGACTGTTGGAATTATGCCCAAGAGGCAATAATAAAGATGTTATTATTATAATTCTTGTTCATGATAATGTTTATATTCCATGCTAGAATTGTATTAAGCGGAAACTTTATATACTTGTGTGGTTTGTGAACAACACCGTGTCCCTAGTATGCCTCTATGGACTAGCTCATTGATTAATGATGGTTAAGGTTTCCTAGCCATGGACATGAGTTGTCGATTAATAATGAGATCATATCATTGGGAGAATGATATGGTGGACATACCCAAACTAAGCGAAGCAATTAGATCGTGTCATCGTGTTCGTCTTTGCGAAGCTTTTCTTATGTCAAATATTGTATTCCTTAGACCATGAGATAATACAACTCCCTGGTATCGGAAGAAAGCTTTGAGGTCATCAAACGTCATCCTATGAGAGGGTGATCATAAAGGTGTCTCTCAGGTGATCGGAAAGTATCTGTTGGGTTGTATGTATCGAGATGGGATTTGTCCCTCCCAAGTCGGAGAGATATACTTCGGGCCCACTCGGTAATCGATATCAACACAGCTTGCAAGCATATGGTTAAGGAGTTAATCACAAAGTGATATCGGATTACGAACGAGTAAAGTACTTGTGAGCGAGATTGAACTAGGTATGGCCAGTGCAAGCGACGATTGAATCTCGGGCAAGTAAAATATCGCGAGGCGAAGGAATATATATATTGGATTGATTGAATCCTGGCATCGTGGTTCATCCGATATGATCATCGATGAATGTGTGGGAGTCAATATGGGTTTCGGACCCTGTTGATTATTGATAGAAGATCATGTACGCATATTCTCGAACCCATGGTCACACACTTAACGTGTCTCGGCGCTAGGATAGATTGGATAATTGGTTTATGAGTTTTTGTTGAGTCTCGGATGGGATCCGGGACATCACGAGAGGTTCGGAATGGTCCGGAGAATAAGATTCATATAAGCGTGCAGTTTTGGAGTTCGGAATTGTTCCGCTAACCGGTATTGTACCGAAGCTTCTAGAACCTTCGGAAGGGACCAACGTGGCCACACCTTCGGGAGGGGCATGGGCTTGAGAGTGCCCTGGCGCATTGGGCCAGGGCACAAGGCCCTATAGGGCCAGTAGGCCAAGAGGTTTAAACCCTAGATAGAGCTTCTAGAAGGGGTTTCCTTGCCCACTCCTCCTCCTGGCCGCCTTGGCTTGGGGGAGGGGGATAGGGTTGCCGCCCCACCCCTCTATATAAAGAGGGCTGGGGGCGCACCACCCCCCACACCTTCCCCTCCAACCCTAGCCGCCCTGCTGCCCTTCCTCTCTCCCTCCCAACTGTTTGTAGGCGAAGCCCTGCTGCAGAAATTCTCCACCATATACACCGCGCCGTCGCGTTGTAGATCCAATCCGTCTCTCCACCATACTTGCTGGACCAAGTAAGGAGGAGACGTCGAGGTGATGCACGTGTGCATCTCACGGAGGCACCGCCACTTGTGGTGCTAGATCGGATCGGATCGCGAGGAGGAGAAGCGAGTACGACTACATCACCCACGTTAACGAGCGTTCCAGTCTTGAATCTTCAAGGGTATGAAGATATAATCCAATCTCTCTCGTTGTTTGCATCTCCTAGATTAGATCTTGGCTTTCCTTCTGTTCGCATCCGTAGAAAATTTTGATTTACTATGCCGCGAAACCCTTCACCATGTTCTCCACCCGTGAGCGGTGCTTGTTTCCTTGGTTTCCGTTCGTGCTAGAGCCGGGGTCCATGGCGGAGAGCGCAGCTCGTCGTGCGCTGGACTCAGAGGCTGCTTGCTTGCGTTTGTCAAGTGTTTCCTGCATCTTGACTTGCTTCTTATGCTCCTCGATGAGGAGGTAATGGTATGCCATCAGTAGTTCACGTGAGGAGTCTACATGCAGGACTATGTCGCCTGCTACGGTGCGGCGTGCCTGGACCCATCCTTCTTTGCTAAGTTGGATGACGTGGCCGTTGTTTTCCCCTTCGGGTAGGGGGGACTGGCTTCTTCTGTTCCCGCCGTTAAAGCCGTTTCTGTCATGCGGGTTGGGGTTCGTGTTGGGCTTCTGACGAGGTTTCGACTCGTCAATGCCCATTGTTATGGACTTGGGTTTTGGAGAAGATGGGGATGCTGGAGATCGTGGAACGGTTAACAGACAAGCAACTGTGGGACACACGAGATTTACCAGTTTAGGCCGGAGAAAAACCCTACTTGCTTGTCTTCTCTTGATTACTGGAACCGAAGGTTACAGTCTGTGATTCGATCTGGCGTGGTGGTGCGTATGCGAAAGTATGAGTCGAGAGATCTAGGTTGTGCCCTCCTGGCCTTTATATAGACTTAGGCAGGTCCCAGGCATAGTCCTAGTCGGTTACAGGTTCTAGGGTTTTACCCCTTTGAATTTCATATCTACTCTAGTCTTGCTCTCCAAGGATCCGAAGGCGTTATGGGCCTGGGCTACCCGAAAGTCTTCATGGGCCGGCGTATATCCACCGTGGGCCTTCCTTGGGCTAGACTAGGTATGCTGAGACCACGTACCCTTAGGGTATAACCATGTTAGCTTCCGCAGTCGGTCACACGTTCGGTACTCGATGAAGATCTTCCTCTCCCTTGTTCCAGCAGGCAGCGGAGGTTGTATTTCTCCCCTCGTGATTCCAGCAGCACGACGGCGTGGTGTCGGAAGTAGAGGGAAAATCCCGTAGGGCTTCGCCTAAGCCGGTGCGAGTTATGGTGGATCTAGGGTTTCCCGACGATCTAGGTTTAGAAGGCCAGGAGGAGGAGGAGGTGTCGGCGGCGGCGACTTGGCGGTAGCGACGCGACACGGGTGGGAGGGCTGAATCTTGTGTTGTTTGGGGCAGCCCTCCCCCTCTATTTATGAGAGGGAGGGTCAGCCTTGGGAGGGGAGAGTTTGAATCCAAACCCAAACCCAAGTTGGATAGAAGGAAGGACTATTTCCTTCTTCCGCTAGAAAACCATTGTTCCAGTTTGACTTTTCAAACCTTCCGTTTGACTTTCAATTTAGAGCTTTAATCCTCTCTCGCAAATGCCCAAACCAAGTGACCTAGGATATGATCCAATCATTCCACTTACCCATGACACATTCATGGACCCTTTCCCTTCCGGTCCGGTTAACCTTCTAGAACCTCTCCGATGAAAACATCGGTATCATTTCCGAACTCCGGAATCGGACTTTCCTTATATGAATCTTATTCTCCGGATCATTCCAGATCTCCTCGTGATATCACGGATCCCATCCGAGACTCCGAACAACATTCGGTATCCCTACTTACATTCCATATCTACTAAACAACATTGAATCCTTAAGTGTGTCTCCCTACGGTTCGTGAATTATGCGGACATGACCGAGACACTTCTCCAATCAATAACCAATAGAGGAATCTGGAAATTCATATGGCTCCCACATATTTCTGGAAATCACACAAGTATTAATGTTTTCGGTTAATACTGTTATAGCATGAATGTAAACATTTATCATAAACACAAAGATATAATAATAACCACTTTTATTATTGCCTTTAGGGCATATCTCCAACAAAAGTTAACTCTATGACTATGTCGTCTACGTCTTTGGTTTTGCCTTGTTTATCACATCAGTTCCTGGGCTTCAAATGCTTCTAGAACCTTTGGCTTCTTATGTGCCTTGTCCTAGACCCGCACCAGGTATGTCAATGATGAAAAACCGACAGGGCATACCCATGTCAATCACCCATTCCATATCCCCCTGTCTCTATCAGTGCAACCAACTTCATATAATATAAGTGATGTTTGATGTACCAATTTGCCTCTCCAAATTGTCCTTGCCATCTAAGTGGAACCTAACCTCCCATATGTCATCATCCAATCTACATAAATATCATGATTTTGTTTACTAAGGATTCCCCTAATTCTGAAACCCTAGACAACAAATCGAGATGAATTCCTAATTTAATGAACATAGGAGGTGATAGAGAGGTTGAACTTACTCGACGCCGCATAGTCCTAGGGTCCAGCGGTTGTTGTCCGCTGGTCAGGCCTTCTAGATCTTGGCCACCGCCCTTGCTACCGTCAGGAGCAGCGAGCAGTCACTTGCGGGAGGGTTGGAGCTACCGCAGAAGTCGCACACGTCCAAGCTGGGGTAAGGGGGGTCGAGCTGCCGCGTTCAACACCCCCGATAGCTTCAAGACCGAGCTTGTCGTCGGCGCCGCCGAGATTGAGGGTCGTCATTCGGTAGGGAGAAAGAACACGAGATTGACTAGAATGGCCGATTCAGACCACGGCCTAGGGTTACGACATGGCCCTACATGGCGCCATTAACGGCCATGGACAACTGTCCGAAGCGGTTCACATTGCAACGAACCAAATACCCAAATTAGTTCACATTGCAACGAACCAACGCGATTCAGGTGGTCGGTTTTCGAATGGCATGCGAATATGGTGTTCTTTTTTTCAATTTATACTTGGCATTTTGTCATCCATTGGCGCTTTAGCCAGGGTGCACGTCGTCAAAGGGTAGTGCGCCTGTGACAATATCGTTAGGTGCTCTTGAGCAAGCCACGCGCATTAACAACGGGAAAGCCTTGATCGGTGGTCCTGAGTACAAGTAAATCGACCGATTCACTTGTCTGCATGCTCTGCTAGTTTAACAAAACATGTCGGGACGGCCACAGTTTGATCCAGCAAATGGGTCGATCACTGGTTGACCGGTAAAATCAGATAAAATAAGTTCTAAGCGCGTAGCAAGTGCGTGCGACTTTTCAAGGCTTAATTGCATGGTCATTGCTGCAGGCCTCGGGTAAAACCCAAAAGGATGGATGGAGAAACTGACTGCCGATCGAGTCGTTATCCAGGCAAAACGCGGACAGTGACGGAAGGACCATTTCAAAAATTAATACTACTCTAACTTCGAGGTGATTTGTGGGGTTTGACATTTTCTTATACTCCCTCCGTCCCGTTTAAAGAACACAATTTGCAAAACCACGATCCCAAAATCTTTGACAAAAGCGTTTAATCTCAGAATTACTCGCGTGTGAAAGCAACAAAATGCATGCACGTGTGTGAACAAATGTGAACACTTTTCTAACTCTTTTTCCTTATGTCGTATTACATTAAAATGTATTAAATGGGGAATTAGATGCGCCTGCAGAATCAAGGAATTGTGTCGTTTAAACCGGAACGGAGGGAGTAGCTGATGTGCTTGGCACTCTTGCTGTGGTCCACTAACTGGCGCGTTTCGGAGAGGGCGTACGTCAAGAGTAGGTGAAATTTAATCAGGTCATGTGAGATGAAAATTGGGTTAGTTGCCCAGACTAATATATAGATAAACCTTCACTGTAGTAGATAATATTGTACTCACTCCGTCTCTAAATAAATATCTCAAATTTGTTAAAATTTGAATAAATCTAAACACTATTTAGTATATAGACTTATCCAAATTTTAAAAAACCTAAGACATATATTTTAGAACGGAGGAAGTACTATAGTCCGTAGGTAAGCTATGTGTGAACAATCCACTGAATCAGGTTAAAATCAGGTTCCGGAACGAGCAAATTGATCGCGCTACCATATCAATATTTGCGTCAAACTTTTCACAGAGACGTGATCATGGATTTTTTGCCAATAAGATATTTTCAGAGAGAGTTTTATCCATTAGTGTTAAACCACACAAACCAATCACTTGCCAACCCGTTTCTTGAGATGCTGCTTGGGCTACATCCTACCAGGGTTACGTACCACCGCCCCCTGTATATAGATAAACACTACACTGTACTATAGTAGTAGATAATATTATACAGTAGTCCGTAGGTAGGTTATGTGTGATCAATTCACTGAATCAGGTTCCCGTCCGAACCAACAAATTGGTCGCACTAATATATCAACCTTTGCGCCAAACTTTTCAAGATGATCAATGAGATGTGATCATGAATTCTTTCCAATAAGATAATTTTAGAGAGAGTTTTATCCATTTGTGTCAAACCACACAAATCAGTGCTGTATTATTGTACTAGACACTAGTTAATCAACGGCTATTTCGTTTGTCTTGATCGGATTAGGCTAAAATAGATCGTGCTATAGTACAAGTTGTCCAACAATTGCTTGCCAACCCGTTTCTTGAGATGCTGCCTGGGCTACATCCCACCAGGGCTACGTATGATCGCCCCTGTATATAGATAAACCCTGCATTGTACTGCGGTTGATAATATTATACTGTAGTCTATAGGTATGCTACGTGTGATCAATTTACTGAATCAAGTTCCCGTCTGAACAAGCAAATTGGTCGCGCCACCATATCAACCTTCGCGTCAAACTTTTCAAAGATGATCAATGAGATGTGATAATGGATTTTTTTCAATAAGATATTTTTAAAGAGAGTTTTATCCATTTGTGTCAAACCACACAAATCAGTGTGGTACTACTGTACTATACACTGGTTAATCAACGGCTAGTTTGTCTATCTAAATCGGATTAGGCTAAAACAGATCATGATATAGTACAAATTGCTCACCAATCACTTGTCAACAAAAGCAACCCGTTTCTTGAGATCCCGTCTGGGCTGTATCCCGCCGGGGCCACGTACGACCGCCACCCCGGCCAGTCGACCTACCTATTTTTATCCGTATCAAACTACACAAATCAGTGCAGTATTACTGTACTAGATCAACGGCTAGTTCGTCTGTCTTGATCAGATTAGGCTAAAACAGATTGTACTATAGTACAAGTTGTCCACCAATCACTTGTCAACCTGTTTATTGAGATGCCGCCTAGCTACGTCCCACCAGGGCTACTAGTACTGAAAACAGGCCTTCGGCTCGATCTGAACAACGTCATCAGTCCCGGCCAGTCACGAACCGCGACTAGTGCTAGTCCCGGGCCTTGAGGCCTCCAACGGCTAGAAATGGCCATAGACACTAGTCCCGAGCCAGACCAGAGCTCTAGTCCCGGTCTATAATACGGCCCGGGACTAATAACCTGGAGCGAGCCAGCTGCTCTTTTCGGGGACTATTAGTCCCGGGTCGTATCACGGCCCGGGACTAGTTGTCCCTTAATATATATATACAGCTTCGTGTCCACCTGCCCGAGCCATATGGTGCCATTTTACTCAAAGAAGCAAGCCAAGTTCATGCCATTTTTTTCAAGATTTGTCAAGATTTAGTTTGCAACCCTTAAATCCAAAGTTTTAAAAGGTTAGAACTTCATCCTTTCATCTCTTATTGCTACTTTAGCTCAATAATGCTATAGAAGTATAGAGATATGGATTTGCATGCATATGCTCTAGAAGTAGAAGGATTTTGAAATGTGTAACAAATTTTGATTAGGCACATAGTTACTGAAAATTGAAATGTGTAATTTTAGAGTTTCAGAGCTTAGAATGGAATGAGGTTTCACTGATAGAACAATAATAAAAAACTCCATATTTATCATGTTGATTGTTTTCTCCAATTCACAAATTGGTGCATGTAAATTTTCCAAAATTCAAAATTAATGCTCTAGAAGCTCTCAATATAACCTGTAATAATTTTATCATGTTGTGTAATGGTTTTTGATATACTTTTACTATAATGCAGATGGTCCAGGAATGGATGTACTGCATCGATTGACCGGGCGAGTTCATTAATGACGCATGAATTCATCTGTATTGCTGATGCAAACAAGCAATGGTTTTGTATTCATCCATGTAATGGATGTAGGAATCGAAGGATTACTCGACTCAAAACCCTTCACCACTGTTGAAGTCCAACTTCATGCCCGATTATAATTGTTGGACCAAGCACGGAGAGAGGGTTATCTTGGAAGACAATGAAAAGAGGAGGAGGATGACAACTATCATGGTTTCCTGAGTACGGAGATACTTCCATGGGGGATCTTTGAAGGGAGGATGAAGAAGAGACACATGATGAACCCGCTGATGATCTTGGTTGGACCATTGCCAATGCACGAAGAGATTTTGAAACTAAAAAGGATAGGGATAAGTTCAATCACATGCTAGAGAATCACAAAAAGTTGTTGTACCCAAATTGCGAAAATGGTAAAAAATGAATGACACCTGGAATTCTGCGATGGAAGGCTGAGTGTGCTATACCGACTCCTCATTTGAAAAGTTGCTGAAAATGATAAAGAATATGCTTCCAAAGATAAATTATTGCCCTTGATGCGTCTGAAGCAAAGAAGGTTATCGCCCTCTAGGTTTAGAGGTTTAGAAGATACATGCATGCCCTAATGATGCATCCTCAACGCGATGAGGAGTATGAGAATTTGGATGCATGCTCGGTATGCACTTCACTTGTATAAGATTAGACGAGATGACCCTGGTGACGTTGAGGCGAGCCCAAGAGGGTTCCTGCGAAGGTGATGTGGTATGCTCCTATAATACCACGGTTGAAACGCTTATTCAGAAACAAAGAGCACGCCAAGTTGTTGCGATGGCATAAAGAGAAACGTAAGTCAGACGGGATGTTGAGACACCCCGCTGATGGGTCGCAATGGAGAAAAATCGATAGAAAGTACCCGGACTTTGCAGATGACACGAGGAGTTTAAGGTTTGGTATAAGTACATATGGCATGAATCCCTTTGGGAAGCAGAGCTCCATTCATAGCACCTGGCCCATGACTCTATGCATCTATAACATTCCTCCTTGGTTGTGCATGAAGCGGAAGTTCATTATGATGCCAGTGTTGATCCAAGGTCTGAAGCAACCCGGCAACGACATTGATGTGTACCTAAGGCCATTAGTGGAAGGACTTTTATAGTTGTGACACGAACCCGGGATACGCGTGTGGGATGAGCACAAGCAGGAAGAATTTAACCTCCGAGCATTGATTTTCGTAACAATCAATGATTGTCCTGCTCTTAGTAACCTTTCAGGACAGTCAAACAAGGGATACAATGCATGCACACACTGTTTAGATGAGACTGAAAGTATATATTTGGAACATTGTAAGAAGAATGTATACAATGAGCATCGTCAATTTCTTTTGGCCAAGCATCCCTTAAGAAAGAAAGGCAAGCATTTCAGCATGCGGCATGTCACGCACGAAGCCTAAGGAGCGTACTGGTGCTGATATATTTGATATGGTCAAAGATTTGGATAAACTGGTAACCTTTGGAAAGGGTCCTGGAGGAAAATCTGTTCCGAAGGAGGCTGAAGGACACGCACCCATGTGGAAGAAGAAATCTATATTTTGGGAGCTACCATATTGGAAATTCTTAGAGGTCCGCTCTGCAAACGATGTGATGCATGTGATGAAGAATCTTTGCGTGAACACTAGGCTTCTTGGGCGTGTATGGGAAGACAAAAGATACAGGCACGAAAGTACCATCAACGTATGAAAGACCGGATGGCTGCATCGTAATGGTTTCAAGGTCATGCGATTCGCTCTTACCAAACAAGAGAAGGAAATATTTTTGAATGCCTAAGCAGTAT
The DNA here is from genome assembly GCA_030063025.1 of Avena longiglumis. Lineage (NCBI taxonomy): Eukaryota > Viridiplantae > Streptophyta > Magnoliopsida > Poales > Poaceae > Avena > Avena longiglumis. The sequence continues at coordinate 36,463,431 of CP125974.1, forward strand.
TAAGGTCCCGTCGGCTTCGTCGAATATAAAGGGAATAATAAATATGGCGTAAAAAAGTTCCAAAACCTAAAGTCTCATGAGGATACGTGATTATACGCAAATGCTTCGATTGCATTGAGGGGCTTCTACGAGATAATGTTCGAGTACCCATTGTGAAGCTATGTGCATTTCTCAATGCAATCTCTCGAGAAGATAATCAATCTGAAGATCTACCACGATTCTGTAATGATGTGGTCCAATGTCTTGTCGATTTTAAATTGGTGTTCCCACCATCCTTCTTCAATATTATGGCCTTTCTTTGGTTCACCTAGTCGAAGAGATTTCCATTCTCGGTCCTGTATTTCTACACAATATGTTTCCCTTTGAGTGGTTCATGGGAATCTTAAAGAAATATGTCTGTAACCGTGCTAGGCCAGAAGTAAGCATCTCCAAGGGCTATGGAACAGAGGAGGTCATTGAATTTTGTGTTGACTTCGTTCCTGACCTTAAGCCGATTGGTCTTCCTCAATCGCGTATGAGGGGAGGCTGAGTGGAAAGGGTACTCTAGGAAGGAAATCAATAATATGTAGGGACGGAAATTCTTACACCGAATCACATTACACCGTTCTATAGAATTCTATCTTGGCAGCCCCATATATCGAGGAACACAAGAAAATCTTACGCTCCAACAACCCTGGAAAGCATGACTCTTGGATTAGAGATGAACACATGAAGAGTTTTGGCGGTTGGCTGCAACATCTCATCAAAAACAACACTCTTGGAGATCAGCTATACTTGTTGTCTAGGTCACCATCTTCGACTATATCGACTTTCCAAGGTGTAACACCCTTAGAATCGGACCTATGCAAGTTTTAGCGAAACCCGCCAAACCTGCATAGAAACGATTCAAAGGTGCCCACCAGGCACTTTCGTGCGGGTGGAAAACGAAGTAATAACATTACACAACAGTCCTCGATGGGACCCACAGAACAGATATATATATATATATAACAACGACTCCATGAGTCAAGAATACAGATATACAGAACAAAGATCCAAATCACCTTGAAAACGATAGAGCTTCCGACTACGGACAAGATGCAAATGGGGCTAAGAGACCTGAAGAATAACCAATGGCGTCCATAACCCTGCCCAGGCCAAGCCGGAAGGGTAACCCTGCTAACGACGTCGACCTCAAAACCTGCTTAAACAAAAGGGGTGCCGACAAAGGGCAAAGGAAAAAGAGGGCGTCGATCTTGAGGCGATTACTGCAGCGAGGCTAGAATTCGGTCCTCGCCTACATAGGTATGGTGGATCAGGCGGCGTGGCGGCATACTGAACAACCTATAGAGACTCGATACAATGGCGGATATCGAGAGGATAAGAATGACCTAACGGATCCAACCTGAAGCTATCACCAAACAAACCCATCCTGGTGTTTCCTCGAGACCAAGCGAGGAAGTCAACCGAGGAACTCACATAGTTGGCGGTTTATTTATTCGATTATCGTTGCGGCGATTCTTGGTCGATGTAGATAATCATCCGATAAAGTAAGCGGTGGGCACTTTTAGTTGACCATTCCGTTATAGTTGCAACGATTACTATGCGGTCTGAGATAGCATGAGATAAACCCAAAACCCAGCTTGTTGGTGCTTTTATTCAGCCATTCATTGTAGTTGCAATACTTACTAGTCGGTACAATGGTCGCATGGCGACAATCCAAACAAGCAATTGTGGGCGTTAATTAGCCATTACATTATAGTGAAGCTGATTACTAGTCATTATAAAGTCAAATTTATAGCAATAAACTTTAGTTATGCTTGTCTATGGTCGAGATCATGCTCCAAGTCGTCCATAACATGGACACGGCTTTGAAAGTTTTACCGGGTGCACCAATAGCAACACACGCTCGATCAACCTCGGAAAACCAAATCAAAACCAGAGGCTTTCACGATGAACAATCACAGGATTCAGAATTATTTGAGGGGCCACCCTTGTAGTCTACCACTTAGTAAGCTAGCTCGAGACGGACTCAAGGTTTGTGGGGCGGTACATGGCGGCCGGAACCCAAAGCTGGGCTTGTCGATACAGCGTAAGCGGGTCACAATTCCTAAGCAGACAGTGTGCTCCTCGACCAATCGTAAATTCAGAAGTAGCATGGCATAAGTACAGGATCGTAAATAAAACATCAAACTAGTTTGTGGCCCCAAGAAATAAGACTGAATCAAGCTCTGGCTCAGGGGGGTCCCATATACCTCCCAGATGTGGATAGCGCGATAAATCAAGGCAGTATCAAGTACTCGGGGTCCTCACGGACACAAGTGGGCGTTCGGAAACCAAATATTATCTATCACCCCGATGCCTCTTACTTCAACTTTAGTTGTTAAACAGAATTAAAGTGAGCGATAAGTAAAGCTATGATCATCTCCAACATCAACATGTGGCACAACATCAACAAGCTGTGGCCTTTGACGACACATAGACACTTGAGCAAGCGACTACGACGCGCAAGTCCAACTATCTACCAAACAACAGGTAATAGGATGAGTCCAAGGCAATATAAGGCTGCAGGGGATATCACAGGTACGGGAACTAAAGCATCGCAACACAGATAGCAATAGATGAACAGGAGGGAAGTAAATACTATAAAAGTAAGATAGGTAGAAAGGGGAAGATGCTCGCCTGAAAACATTGCCGAAGGTGCAACCGGAGATCGGGTCGACACTCGCATCAACTCAACGGCCTTATCCGCGAAGAAGCAAAACACTAGAAGAACACCGGATGCAATATTTAATACAACGGCCGAAGATCGACATGATGCATGTATGATGGATGACATGGCAACAGTGCGATGCGATTAGGTCAATATTAAGTGGACTCGGGGTCCCGACATTAATTAGGTGGTTCATGTTATTTAGCTACCCCGCATATTAAATGTTGTTTAGCAAGACAACAGACGGAACCGGTTCTCTACACATGTTTAAATGAGGCCAATATGAGACTAGATTTGCCCGCATATGGGCCCCATATTTAATTATTAGGTGAATCGGCATAAGGCCCCCCAAACCACCGATATGCATGCGAGATGACAATTAAATATGCAACAAAGTTATTATGTTATAAAAATAGGGTTTTCGGAAAGGGCACACACTAGGGGTCTCGACGATCTTGGGGGTTCCGGGGTTCGGGGCCGGTCTCAGGGTTCGGATCTGGGGTTCGACGGGATCGTTCTCGGGGTTGGATACAAGGTGAAGAACTTGGCGTTCCGGGAAGAAGGACTTGGTTTGGCGTCGGGGCGTAGCGGGTCCGCCTTGGTCGATGCCGATCTTGTCGTTGCGCAGATCTTGTAGGGTCCTCAAGTCGGGTCGGTCTTGGCTTCGGGGTGAAGTGCTTGTCGGACTCGTGGCGATTTTTGCGTCCTCCCGGTTCGGGTCTTGGCGTCCCAGGGTTTCGGTGGCCGGTGGAGATCTTGGGTTAACATCTGACCAACGGTGGTGAACTTGGGGCTCGACAACGGGGCCTTCAGGGTTCCCTACCGGAGTACTGGATGTTCCGTGATGGAGTTCTTGACAGCTTCATGAGGGAGGCCTTGATGCTTCGGTCCGATGTCGACCTTCGGGTATCGGGGTTCACGGCATGGTTCCCTCGGTTCAAGCGCCAAGGGTCTTGCGGTTCCGATGGTTCCATGTGGCGTCCTCCGGCAAGAGATGGAGTTCGGGTTGGAAGGTGCCACGGCGGCGAGACGGTGACGAGACCAAGGCAGCCTTGGCCGTGATGCAACGGGCAGGCACGAGCAGCGGCATCTTGTGATTCTTTAGTGCGGCAGCCAGCGGCAAGAGTGGAAGCGAGCGGCCGGGCGGAGTTGCCGGGCGGCGGAGGCCAAGCGAGCCACAGAGCTTCGGAGGCGGGGTTGGCGCAAGGCAGCGGCAGCTGAGAGAAGAGGAGGCCTTGAGGAGGCGAGGTTGGCGAGCACGGGCGGCAACCTGGCTTCATGAGGAGAGCAGGCAGCGGTACCTTGCGGAGATGGCAGCAGAAGGCGGGCGGCTCGGCAGTGGCGGCGAGGGCAGGAGGCCCAGCGGGAGGCGGTGGCAGGCAGTGGGAGGCGAGGCGCAGAGAGGCACGGCGGTTGACGGGCTGAGGCGAGGACGGCAATGAGGCGTCGTCAGGAGGTGAGGCGGCGCGAGGCCTTGGCGCTTGTCAGGCCTGCAGCAGAAGCGAGAGAGATGAGGGGCGAGGCAGCGGAGGAGGAGGTGGGGAGCTCCGGCGGCAGCGGAGTGATGGAGTGGAGGACGCAGTCGGGAGAGGTGGAGGAAGAGGACGGTGGGGGCGGCGGAGGAAGAGGAGGCCGGGGTCGGAGGCAGTGGGGGAGGGGTGGGACCAGGAGTTGCGTGTCAGATTCTTGGGCCTTGGTGGGGCGTGTGGGGTTCTTTGCCATGCTGTGTCGTGTGTTGTGTTTGGTGTGTGGGCGGTGTGGGGGTGTGGGGTGGTTGTGAGGGAGTGGGAGAGGGGTTGGACAAGTGGCGGGGATAGGCTAGGGGAAGAGGTGGGGTGAGGTGGGAGGTGGCGATGGCGATTGGCGGGGTGAGGTGGAGGCTGGGTGTGGGTAGGTTAGTTGGTAGTCAGAGGATTTGTCAGGGTGTTGGTGGACCGATTTAAAATCTGGGGTGGTCGTTTCGGGTCGAACCCCGCTCGATCGCCTAAAATAATTAAATCTTTTTATTTGATTTAAACGGGCCGTGTGCAAACCGATAGCGGCCAAAATAATTAATCCGGAGAACCGGACTTTGCATTTGAATTAATATGGGGCGTTTGGAAAACAAAACGGGCTTGCGAAAATAGTTTTTGACAAACAACATATGATGATGACGATGCAATGCACAAATTCAACGCGATTTTCTAGTAGTGGTTTTGCGGGATGCCACACAAGGGTACGAGATAAATGGGTATACATTTTACACGATAGCCCAAGATAAAAAGAGCACCAATGCAAAAGACAACAATGGGTCAAAGACCACATATTATGGTTACATAGAGGAGATATGGGAACTTGACTATGGACCTACTTTTAAGGTCCCCTTGTTTCGGTGCAAATGGGTCAAGCTGATAGGAGGAGGGGTTGAGGTAGACAAGAAATACGGAATGACATCGTTGGATCTCAACAATCTTGGGTACTTAGACGAACCATTCGTCCTAGCCAATGATGTGGCTCAGGTTTTATATGTGAAGGACATGTCTACCAAACCTAGAAAAAGAAAAAATAAGAAAAAGAATACATCAGACGATGAGCCAAAGCGCCACATAGTTCTTTCAGGAAAAAGAAACATCGTGGGAGTGGAGGACAAGACAGACATGTCAGAAGATTGTGATAAGTTTCATGAAATTCCGCCCTTCGCGGTGAAGGATGACCCAAGCATCATGTTAATGAATGAAGATGCTCCATGGATACGATGGGATTAGAAAGGAACACACGCGAAGAAATGATATGTAATAATTGTAACATTTTATGAGTGAAGATGCTCCATGTGTCCATTTTTATAGTGTTGTCTGCAAACAATCTTGAGTGTGTTAGTCCTGTTTTGTGGCTGGACCGGGACTAAAGGAGGGCCTTTAGTCCCGATTCATACTTACCATTAAGATCTGATCTCCAAACGCGTGAGGTCACATATTAGGGAGTGCCTCTATGACATGTTTCTCGGAGATGCCGGAGGACTGGGATCCGACGGCATCTCCCTCAAACTGGCCATAGTGGTTTCCCTGCTCTCGAAAACCATCTTGTAGCTTGTAACTTCTCTAACTATATCAATACGCCTGGGAGCTAACTAATTTCACATATTAGGGAGTGCCTCTATGACCAGTTTCTCGGAGATGCCGGAGGACTAGGCTCCGTCGGCATCTCCCTGAAACTGGCCGTAGTGGTGCCCCTGCTCTCGAAAACCATCTTGCAGCTTGTAACTTCTCTAACTAGATTAATACGCATGGGAGCTAACTAATTTCACATATTAGGGAGTGCCTCTATGACCAGTTTCTCGGAGATGCCGAAGGAGGGCTCAAGCATCTCCTGGAAATGCGTAGTGGTGTCCCTGCTCTCGAAAACTATCTTGGAGATGCCTCAAACTGGCTGGAGGACTGGACTCACAAGGATGCCTATTTATAGTACAAGCAGCTCGGCATAATGTCGACACTCACCCCTATTATTAGTGTTGACTCATGTTTTGTCCCGGTTGGTATCTCCAACCGGTACTAAAGGTTCATCTTTAGTCCCGGTTAGTGACACCATCCGGGACAAGGTACAAGCCGCACGGCATAATGTCGACACTCACCCCTATTATTAGTGTTGCTCGCCCGCCTATCATCCTTGATCGCGGTTGGTTTCTCCAACCGGGACTAAAGATGAACCCTCTCTTTATAGGCATTTCCCTCTATTTATTAGGTAACACTCAAGACATTTATTAATATTAGAATCCGGGACAAACCGGGACTAGATAACACTCAGGACTAAAGCCGCCCCCTTTAGTCATAATCATGCCTAGTCCTATATTACGCAGCTTCAGGGTCTTCTTCGTCATCGTCATCATCATCGTCATCGTCACCTGCCACTCCGGGGATCCTCAGCCCATCCATGGCATATACCAGGGGCCATTCCAGCTTTGGATTCACGGCGGGGAGGGTCTCTGAAGACGATGCCGCTACGCCGGGCAGTGGGGCCTTTGTGACTACGTGGCGGGTGGACTCGTGGGCACCGGCGAGGATGGTCTCCGACGATGTAGCGCATCACCGATGATAGTATGGTTCGCCCACCACGCACGACGGTAACCGTTGTGGTTCACCGGGACGCCATCACCCTCGCACTGAGCTCCTTTCCGCCTATTAGCGAAGAAGGCATTCCAGTGTCGTGTTGTCGAGGATCCCACTGAGGATCCATCCGCCGCCGGCGTGAGCTCGTGGTAGAAGTGGTTTGTGATGGCCACCAAGTGCGTAACCTTGAGGGACGGGAGGGACAGAACCCTCCGGCCAAGATCCAGCCGGCGGGCGGCCGGTAGCCCGGCGGACAAGGGTAGTTGGAGGCGGACAGCGCCTCGGTCTCCTCGAGGGTCAGAATGGCCCAGTAGGCGTTGTCCATTATTCTAAGAGAGGAAGGTGTGGATGTGTGGATAGCCATGGCGCGATCGTCCTTAATATAGAGGTAAGGGGCGGAAAAACTTGGCGTGAAGCTTTGGGAAATAGCGGGAAATATCTTTAGTTCCGGTTAGTGACTACATCCGGGACTAAAAGCTCTCGTAGAAAGGAAAGGGCGGGAAAACTTGGCGGAAAGCGGTGGGTAATATCTTTACTCCTGGTTTGTGACTACATTCGGGACTAAATGGATATTATATTAAGATTCTTTATATTTTTCTGATAATAATAGACATATTATTTGTTTTATTTGGATTATTACAATAAAAGATATGATTTTCCAAAGTTTTTATATTTGATTTGAATTTAAAAAGAAAATTTACAAATGAAATACTTTATAAATGATGCAAAAATATAAATGGATATTATATTAAGATTCTTTATATTTTTCTGATAATAATAGACATATTATTTGTTTTATTTGGATTATTACAATAAAAGATATGATTTTCCAAAGTTTTTATATTTTATTTGAAATAAAAAAAGAAAAATTACAAATGAAATAATTTATAAATGATGCAAACAGATAAATGGATATTATATTAAGATTCTTTATATTTTCTGATAATAATAGACATATTATTTGTTTTATTTGGATTATTACAATAAAAGATATGATTTTCCAAAGTTTTTATATTTGATTTGAATTAAAAAAAGAAAATTTACAAATGAAATAATTTATAAATGATGCAAACAGATAAATGGATATTATATTAAGATTCTTTATATTTTTCTGATAATAATAGACATATTATTTGTTTTATTTGGATTATTACAATAAAAGATATGATTTCCAAAGTTTTTATATTTAATTTGAATTAAAAAAGAAAATTTACAAATGAAATAATTTATAAATGATTCAAACAGATAAATGGATATTATATTAAGATTCTTTATATTTTTCTGATAATAATAGACATATTATTTGTTTTATTTGGATTATTACAATAAAAGATATGATTTTCCAAAGTTTTTATATTTGATTTGAATTAAAAAGAGAAAATTTACAAATGAAATAATTTATAAATGATGCAAACAGATAAATGGATATTATATTAAGATTCTTTATATTTTTCTGATAATAATAGACATATTATTTGTTTTATTTGGATTAATAGAATAAAATATATGATTTTCTAAAGTTTTTATATTAGTTTTGAATTAAAAAATAAAATATACAAAAAAACGATTAGTCGCGGGTCGTGGCTGGACCCGGGACTAAAGGGTGCCTGCGCGCACGAAAACAAAGCGGCCGAAAAATACACACTAGTCCCGGGCCGTGGCTTAACCCGTGACTAAAGGGGGGAGGGGTCTTTAGTCGCGGGTTAAGCCACAACCCGGGACTAGAGACTCTTTAGTCCCGTCCCGTGGCTTAGCCCGGGACTAAAGGTCTGTCCCTTTATATTCTGGAGCCAGGAGAGGTGCTGTCCCATTTCTCGGCAGGCAAGACGGCATACGCACATCAAGACGGCGTAGGGAGGTGCCGTCTGCTGGCCGTCTTGCCGCCTCCGCCACCGCTCCGGCGTCGTGTCGTCTTGGTGACGTCTCCGCCCGCCGACGCATCCTCGCCGCCACGCGACGCCCCTCTCCGCAGCGCCGCCTCGCCGGTGAGCTCGATCGAGGTCAGTGGTTTTTTTATAGTTTTTTGTTATAGTTTTTTGTATAGTTTGTTATAGTTTTTTTTATAGTTAGGTTTATTATAATTAGGATTATTAGCATTGTTATAATTAGGATTATTAGGGTTTTCGTTATAGTTTTTTCTATAGTTTTTTATAGTTAGGATTATTATAATTAGGATTATAATTAGGATTATTATAATTAAGATTTAGTTATTAGGATTAGTATTAGGATTATTATAATTAGGTTTATTAGGGTTTTTTTGTTATAGTTTGTTTCTATAGTTTTTTATATTAGGGTTTTTTGTTTTAGTATTAGGATTATTGTTTTAATTAAAATATTAGAATTAGGATTAGGATTATTATTTTAGTTATTTTTTGTTTTATTTATTAGGATTATATTGTTTTATTTATTGTTTTATTAGGGTTATTTTTTTGTTTTAGTTATTATGATTATTGTTTTAGCACAAATAATATTAGGATTATATTGTTTTAGTTATTAGGATTATTGCTTTTTCTAACCTGTTTAACTCTCTTTTTGTTTTAGATAATTAAGTCATGGATCCATCCGAAGATCCTGGTCGCATCGGTGAAGGTTTTCTTCAGGGCATGATAAGAGGTGAAATTCCTCTTAATATTACTACCGACGCCGAAAATATTTTGCTCGAGGAAGAGATATTCTCATATCTGAATCCATCTGGTGATGGACTAGAGGAAAACCTAATGTACCAAGGGAAAGACCAGATGGACGAAGGGCAAACAAATAACAACAATAATGATGGCCCCTCGACAGGATCCGGCGAGGTATATATATATATTAACTGATCTAGATATATATTAATCACTCTCTCTTCTTCTTTTAGCCCACCGGATCGAAGCAATCGACAGCTCGAACGAAACGAGGGCCGAACAAAAAGTTGGATGGTAATTAGAGGTTCACCATCGAAGAAATAGATGATGATGGTAAACTGATTGCTCCAGAGAAGCACCGGAGGATGTTTATAAATCAATGCGGGGTGCTTGTTAGGGACACCCAGCCGATCACCATCCAAGAATGGAATAAGTCAAAGAAACCCGGTGAAGAATCCAATAGCTATGTCACCGATGATGCCAAAGATGACCTTTGGCAGAAGCTCATAGCGCATTTCATACTACCTCCAGAGTATACCCCAAGGCCGGGTGGGCTTGAAAATAGAGTGAAGTCAAGGAGTGGGCACTGAGCAAGATGGCTGAACTGTACCGGAACCACAAGAAAAGTTTATACGCGAAATATGTCGCGAAAAAAAAAACTCCAGACTTCAAAGGAGTAAACGAGAAGTTGAGAGAACAGTGGCCCGATTTTGTAAAGTACAAGCAATCTGATAAAGCAAAGGCAAAGTCGGCAAAGAACACGTTAAATGCTGCCAACAAGAAATACCATCATAAAATGGGGACATGTGGCTACAAGAGTGTCGTCCCTAAGTGGGAAACTATGGAGAAGGAAATGAAGGCTAGAGGCGTCACTCATAAGAGACATTATATTTATGATTTGTGGGAGAAACTAGAGCCAGACCAACGCATAAGAGCAATTCAAAAGGAGCTGGGCGGGATTTGTGATAAAGGAAGTCCTTGATGTACATGGAGTGCATTATGCGGATGACGTGGAACTCGATTTGTCTTAGTCATCTCCATGTAACTCATATGATATATATATTCATCAATGACTATGTAATTTCAAAATATTTCTTCCTTTTGATATGATTGATTATATGTATGCTTGCAAGGGATCGATTAATTATATAAATGCATCGACATATAGTATGTATGTAGTAGCGTATAATATGTATACTGAAATATATGTTTAAATTATAGTGAAACACAAAAAGAAAAAGGAACGAAATGGCAAAAAAAAGAAAATACACAATCTCTGCCGCGGCAGGAAACCTTCTAGTCCCGGATGGTATTACGGCCCGGGACTAAAGGGTTTCCGTCCAAGGCGCTGAAAAGCCACGTGATGTTATCGTCATGAATATGCGGCCGGAATAGAGGCCTCTAGTCCCGTTTTCGCAGTCCCGGACCCAAAACCGAGACTAGAGCCAGTTGCGGCCCAGGACTGAAAGCTATTTTTCCAGCGGTGTACGTACTACTGCCCCTGTATATAGATAAACCCTACATTGTACTGCAGTAGATAATATTGTACTGTACTCTCTGGGTAGGCTATGTGTGATAAATTCACTGAATCAGGTTCCGTCCGAACCAGCAAATTGGTCGCGCTACCATATCAACCTGTGCGTTAAACTTACCAGCAAATTGGTCGCGCTACCATATCAACCTTTGCGTTAAACTTTTCACAGATGATCAATGAGATGTGATCATGGAATTTTTCCAATAAGATATTTTTAGAGAGAGTTTTATCCATTAGTGTCAAACCACACAAATCAATACAGTACTACTGTACTAGACACTAGTTAATCAACGGTTAGTTTGTCTGTCTTAATCGGATTAGGCTAAAACAGATCGTGCTATAGTATAAGTTGCCCATCAATCGCTGGCCAACCCGTTTCTTGAGATGTTGTCTGGGCTAAATCCCACCGGTGCTATGTCCGACCGCCCCCTTTATATAGATAAACCTTGCACTGTACTGCAGTAGATAATATTGTATAGGCTATGTCATATCAATTCACTGAATCAGGTTCCCGTCCGAACCAGCAAATTGGTCGCGCTACCATATCAAACCTTTGCATCGAAATTTTCACATTGATCATGGATTTTTTTTCTAATAAGATATTTTTAGAGGGAGTTTTATCCACTAATACTAGACACTAGTTAATCAACGGCTAATTCGTCTGTCTTGATCGTATTGGGCTAAAACAAATCGTGCTAAGTCTTCTACCAATCACCTGCCAACAAAATCAATCCGTTTTTTGAGATGCTGCCTGGGCTGCATCCCGTCGTAGCTATGTACTCCCTCCGTTTTAAAATATAAGATATTTTAGCTTTATGAAGCAAAATTATCTAGACTAGTTTTAGTATATAGGTCAACTCATGTTTGAATCTACACACTAAAATAAGTCTAAATTTATTTTTTTTACAAACCTAAAACATCTTATATTTTGAAAAAAAAAAAGTCGATCTACTTTTATGGATTCTCGGTAGGACGACGCGTAGGTCTTTCTGGGCTGGCCGGATAGCTATATTGGATCGATGCACATGTATGCCAAAAAAGTAAAAATCTAATTTTGACCGCGACTACGCTAACGGGTGCTTGCTCCGTGCGCGTTACATTTTTTTACGAAATTCCACCTCTTTATTTTGACCGGCCGTCGGTATACACGCTGCCGGATGGAGTCTCGGCAGGATGCAGACGAAATCAGTTGGAGCTAGCGGCTATCGGTGGCCTTTACGTAAGCACATACATTCCTCCAGTGTTTCCGTTTCCTTAAAGCTACATTAGGTAGTTAATTAAAGTCCTGCCCTTTTCCGTCAGACAACGTACACAAGAAGAAGACAAATTCCCCCGATTTCTACATCATCTCAAGATCTCATCAAGCAAAGTCTCGATGAATCTGGTGAATAGTTGGGGAGGAGAGAGGGACACACCAACGGAGCGAGCCACGATCATCATCAGCCTCGTGAGTTTCATGCCGGACAAGAAATGACTTCCGTCCACCACCGGAGTTCCAACCCTAGATTTGACATTATATGTTGCATAAAATCCGGAATATTTTTTTAGTGGGGGACGATATTTCCGTCGACAGCGAGGCGTTCGCGGTGACTTCGTCAATCTCAGAACTCGAACTAACTGTGGTCCACTAACTGGCTCTTTTGGGAGGGCCTACGCCAAGAGTAGGTGAAATTAATCATGTCATGTGCGATGAAATTTGGGCGAGAAACTTGACGAAAAGTTTGATCGACTACAGAGATTTATAGGTAAACCCTACCGAGTTTTGTACTATAGCCGCTATGTGCGATCGATTCACTAAATCAGGTTCCCGTTCGTGACCACCAACCTAGCTGGTTGGGTCATGCGGGATCAAAATTGGGCAAGAAACTGGACGAAAAGTTTGATCGGGATACAGGAACCAGGCTTACTCCGAGGGAAGCACTTAGCAGCCAGACAATATAGCAAGTCGGCGGGCTGCTGCTATCAGGTGCTCTATCATCTCGTCCAACCGCTCTGTCTGCACAGCAAGTACCACTACTGCAAAAAAGTCAGAAATTTAAAGATCGAGGTAGGGACACATCACAGAAAGATTCGCTCGATGACCATCTTATTCCGAATATTTCATAGGATCCGAAACTAGTTAATCAGCTGATAAAACAGATCGTGCTATGGTACAAGTTGCCCACCAAACAACCCATTTCTTGAGATGCTGCCTGGGCTGCATCCCGTTGGAGCTACGTACGACCGACTCCGCTCCAGTCGATCTACTCCCTCTGTTGGGATTATAGGTCCTATACGCATACCTAGGTTGTTAATTTAACCAATAAAATATAACTTATATATCACAAAAGTTATATCATTAAAAAATATAAACTCTAAAATTTCTAATGGTATAATTTTTATACTGTAATATTTATATTTTATTGTTCAAATTGACAACCTAGTTATTCGCGCGGGACTTATAATCTCAAACGGAGGGAGTACCTCCTAGGTCTGTGTGGGCTGGCCGGCTAGGTATCTTGGATCGATGCGCGCGCGAGAGAAAAAAAAAATCTAATTCTGACCGACTACGCCAACGCGTGCTTGCTGCGTGCGTGCTACATTTGACCGGCCGTCGGTATACACGCGGCCGGATCGAGTCTTCGCCGGACGGAATCCGTTGGAACAGCTAGCGGCGATCGGTGGCCTTTACGTACATACATTCCTGGTTTGTTTCCGTTTACTTAACGCTACACTAGGTGGGTAAAGTCCTGTCCTTTTCCGTCAGACTACGTACACAGGAAGAAGAAGAAGAAGAAAAATCCCCCCGATTTCTGCATCATCTCTAGATCGCAAGCAAAGTGAACAGTTGGCGAGTTGGGGAGGACAAGAGAGGGACGCAGCAACAGAGCCATCCTGATCATCATCAGCTGGTAATAATCAGCCTCCTCGAGTTTCATGCCTGACAGGAAACGACCTCCGCCTTTTTTTCCCTCTTTCCAAGGACGAAGAAAGGCGACAGGAAACCAGTTTGGCCACGAGTGTTAGCTAGCTACCACTCGGAAAATCAAGACGAAAAATGCAAAGGGCGCAGGCAGTGACATGCGCGAAAACGAGCCGTGATTGATTGGGATTTGAGAGAGAGCGTTTTTTCTTCTTCTCCGGGAGGTCGGCCCGTGCGTCTTCTTCAGTTCCGTGAGTCGTGGGGAAATTAGGCGCCGGAAATTAGCTTCTCATGTTTATTCCCACTACGGGTCTACCTACAAAATCTACACTACTACTCCGCAATGAACTACTACCAGAAAGAGACTGGTGAAAGAAAATGGTTGGTGTCACCAACATGAACAATCGTCTTTCTGATACGCCCAGGGTGTAAAGAAGCCGCACGAGGAGTTTCACGCGCCCTGCCCTCATGTGTCATGCGCCCAATTAATCTTGCTTTCTCTCCATCACTCTTGGTTTGGCAGCGTTAGTTAGGCTGGTCCAGCTCGATCTGGCCAGCCTCTTGCATCTTAAACAATATATGGCGATCAAGAGACTCGGCTAATTACTCTGTACCAGTGATAAACAGGAGATCGGAAATGGCATTGGTATCATCGTCTCACATGTCACACACATCACTGCCAGATTCTCTTCTCCGTTCCACAAAACTTGCTTGAACTTTGACCCGCAGTAGGGTACCCCCAGACAGTCTTTCTTCCTGCTGCCAAAACTGCCTAACTGACCGCCGACGATCCCGGGACGGACAGTACACGTAGTCCATCGCCAGTGAGGAAAAAAATAAGCAGCAAGAGAGGCCAACAGGGCCCGGTCGTTCCAAGCAACGTTCATTCATACCTGAAAAAAGGCTTCTCTTTTTTCTCTTCTGTTTTGCAGTGGCTTTCCGTAGTAGCTAGCATGTGTGCCCTTTTTGCGGTCTAGCTTTCGTGATTCGACCGTAATAGAAGTCAGCACGAGAGCAAGTTGAGAAAGGGACGACGGGTGTTAGGTCGTTACGAGCTGTTGCCGGTGACACTGACCGATTGGCGCCCTGATCACGGCCAAGCCCCTCAACTATTTTCCCATTTCTGATAGTGCAGTTCTCTCTCGAAACATGCTTTTGTCCCGATGCATAATGAAACGACCGCATACATACCCATCCCGTGATACAGTTACGAGACGCTGAGCACTCTGCACTAGACTGAAATGTTATCTATGAAACTATCGGGTGCTTCAAGCCTAGTAGTAAAACGGAGTGGTAGTTTTCGAGGAGATTCCTTTTTTCTTTCGAGGAGATTCGGTCACTCAGAGATCACCAAGTTCCTAGATGGAGAAGTTAAAAATAAGAGTTCCTTAGAGCAAGTACAATAAGCTTATGTAAGCAGGCTATAAGCCTTTAAATAATATATTTGAGATGATGTGGATGAGAGAGAAGTGGAGAGAGAAGATTAGTGGGCTCTCATGCAAGAGCCAACCATAAAGACACGCCCTGGACTTTGTGTGAATGTAAGGTGGGCCTTAGTCAAATAAAGTAGTATATAGTTATAGCTAACTATTGTACATATTGACTATTAGGTTAGCTATAGATGACGTGGCGACGGCTTATAGCCAACAACAGGCTTTATTATTGAACTTGCTCTTAGATGGATCCATCTAGGTCAACGCCCAGACCATGTTTATACTAGCACTAGCGGGTGAATCAATCTTCTTCTGGTAATCGAAGAAGATTAAGGACACACTTGCGTCGAATTTACAGTATAGTGTTTTTATTATCACCCATGCTCTTCTCCTAAAGTGAGTTTCTTCTCTTGATGAAACTGCTGTTCCTTTTGCATCTTTGTTATGTCCAGCAACGTAAGAATTGCGATGTGCAGCGCGTAGCGCACTGGTGTATTGCAGGTTGGAACAATGTGAAGATGAGTACAATAATCGAGATGCATCTGAACTGTTATCTTCTGGCACACTCGAGATTCATGAGCCTGACACCAGACTATGCTAGCTAACTAAGTTAAGTTCCAACAAAACAATGCTAGCCACGAAAGTACGAACTAAATCACCCAGCAGGAAACCAAAAACAAACCACAGCAGCAGATCCACCACCACCAGACGGAACCTAGTGCAGGAAGCATGTGTCATGTGTGCCCTTTTGCGGTCTACCTACTTCCTCCGACCCATATTAATTGACTTGGATTTGTCAAAATTTGGAAGAACTTATATACTAAATAGTATCTTCATCCAAATCTAGACAAATTTAAGTCAATTAATATGGGCCGAAGGAGTACATGATTCGACCAAAAGAGAAGTCAGCAAGAGCAAGTTGAGGAAGAGACGACGAGTGTTAGGTCGTACTACTAGCCGTGATCGATGGCGACCTGATCGAGGCCATGCCCTCCCTCAACTATTATTTCCTTGATCCATGATACAACTACGAGACGCTGACCACGCTTCATTAGATTAAGAACTGGTGAAACGGTTCTAGCATGAAACTGAGTAGCCCTCCGTCCTAAAAAAAAGATGTCTTAAGGATTTTTAAAAATTTGGATATATCTAGAAACCGTGTGTAGATTCATCTAAATTTAACAATCTACGACATATTCATTGCTCAGAGATCGCCAAGTTCCTAGATGTAGATCATTCAAGGTCAACACCAGACCATGCTTACAGTAAAGAAATCTTCTTCTGGTAATCGAAGAAGATAAAAAGACACAATTGCATCAGCCAATTTTAAATTTTTTTGGCCAACCTCGGGGCTTTCATTATTTTGATCAATCATGTGCATTGCTTAAGCAATGTTCTCCTCTTGTTGAAACTGCTGTTTCTTTCGCATCTTTATTATGTCCAGCAAGGTCTCCCAAGAGTTGTGATGTAGGAGTACGTGTGTTGCGTACTGGTAATCTTGCTTGCAAGTTGCAAGCCGTCCGAGTCAGGCATCTAACTACTGGCACACTCGAGATTCATGAGCCTGACACTGACCACTCAGCTTGGTAGGTTTAGTTCCAACCTAACAACACTGGTACTACCCAGGGAAGCACGAACTAATCACCCAACAGGAAACCATAAACAAACCCAGCACCAGATCCACCACCACCAGAAGGAACCTAGGGCAGGAAGCAACGCCGATGTCTCACCCATCATCTCCGTAGCACATCAGCATGTGCCTCCCATGCACTAAGCACCGACGCTAACTTGCAGTATCATATTGCAGCAAACAGAGGAAGGAATCTCATCTTTGATCTTATGGGGATTCTAAGGGCATCCGATGTCATGTCAGGCAACGTGATGTGTATGTTTACTGTCTTGAGAACAAGCTTCCGCACTGGAACTTTCAGAAACATGTAGTAATATGGAACTTACTTGGTAGTTTACTTCATCAGTAATATAAGAGGGTAACATTCCATCCATCACATTCATGTGCGGTTCAGGAAAATTACATGTTTCCGGTTACCACGCATCTGCATATGGGGACATCTGAATGGTGGTTCGGTAGCTTATACATTGGAAATAGGCAGCCTACATAGTTCCGATAACGACAGGCAAAATGCCAGATTGTTTCTTCAGGTAAATAACATCAACAAATTTCATATCAGCTGGTGGCTGCCTGTAATTTGCTGCCTTCTCTACACGGTGTATCCTACTCCTTTTTGGGGTTGCTATCGGCTGGAAGGAACTGCTTTGCATAGCTGTGAACTTTTGATCCTGAACCTGACTGGTGATCATAGTACTCCACCAGTGCGGAACCACCCAAGGCAGCCAGGGTAAGGGCCTGAGCATGAAGCCTGACAAGGTAGAACAATCAAACAGAATTAGGCATGTGCAGCTTTGGTAGTGCAGAAGCGATTAACTGTGTATGGCACTCTCAGACATAGATAGATCAGTTAAAAAATTACAAGGCCACAAGCGATAAAGAGGAGGAAGATTCGACTGCACAGGAATGCAAGTAAACAATGCAAACAAAGAGCAGAGATGCAATAACCCCAAATAATGATCTGTTGAATGAGAAAACTAAAGATTGCTTCTATTTTAAACAAACAGAGTGGCACACGGACATCGATAACACCAGTTAAAAAAGCACGGCACCACCAGGGGTAACAAAGAAGTAGATTAACAAAGTGAATGATATCACATGAACCTAAAGGGTTAACGGTAGAATATCTCTGAAAAGGCGACAAGGAATTGCACAGAAAGGCCAAGTAAACAATACAAACAAAGAGTAGAGATGTAATAACCCTAAATATCACCCTGTTGAACGAACCTGACTATTGCCTCTATTTTAGTAAAAAAAGGTGGCAACACTATTGCCTCTATTTTAGTAAAAAAAGGTGTCAAAAGAAGTACAGGCAATAGAGTACTGAAGTGAATGAGATCACTGAACCTAAAGAATTAACAGTAGAAAATGTCAGAAAATGGTTTATAATTAATATTTCCGCATTGCTAACTCTCTACCACGAGGGTGTTTAAGCCTGCATCAAGTCAGAAAACAATGCAAGTTCAGATATGTGTGCTTTTCAGGATCCACCTGCAGCTCAATGGTTTAAGATAAATGTGGATATAAGCTTTGGTATTCGTTCTGCCAAGCAAGTGTTGGCGTCATTATAAGAGACCATTTCGGATAAGTTCTTCTGTCACCCTGGAAGTTTCTGAAGGTGTATCATAGTGCAGTTGAACCAGAAGCTTGGCCTGTTTAAAGAGATCCATTTGGCTGCTCACTGGACTCAACATCAGGTACTCTTGGCAACGGACTGTTTATTGGTTGTTAGGTCTTTTTAATCTACTGCTGAGGATAGATCTTATGTTCATGGATCATCAACAATATTTGTGTGGTTATGGCTGCTCAACCTGGTAAGAGAATTATGAACGTTCAACGCCAGACCAATTAGGCAGTAAGGAGTTGAGTTGTGTTTATGTGCATGGGTTTGCTCCAGCCTGCCTAGCGGATCAAATCTGTTTCCCTGTAACAATATTGATCACAGAATGTATCCCTCCTTTTAAGAACATTATTTTCTCAACACAGGAAAATTTCTCAGTGAGTTCCTCCTCTAAATTTCCATGAGCATGGATACAACCTTGTCCAAATGTTGGGAGTCAGCTTACTAGGGTTGTGATTAACTTCAACATTTTCAGCTCACAGTGTTATCCATAAAACCTACGAATAAGGGCTAGTGGAATAACAATAAGTTATATGTGCACATGTGTCCAAACACCTAATTAGTATACAGAACTATCACTCTGTGTACTATAAACTTGTTATGTGTAGAATAATAGGATCATTTACATTACATGCTTAGGACAAAACATGCTTGATACCAGTTAATAAGAAGAGCAAAGTTCTGTCCAACTCCTAATGAGATTGATCATATTAGGAGATCTTATCTCCGGAAAGGAAAAATTACTTCTAAATAGTAGTGATTTGGTTGCATGGGATGCATGCTGCAGAAATTACAGCAATGGAGGGCTTGGCATTCTGAACCTTGAAATTCAGAACGTTTGTTTGCTGACGAAATTTCCCATAGGTTACATACAGCTACGGATTCACCTTGGTCAAAGTGGGTTTCGGCAGCTCATTTACAAAGAAAAGATCTAGGTGATCGTCTACTTCATGCCACTCGCCCGTGGCTCCAAATCAGCAGGGTGGTGCAGATGTACAAGGACTGTAGTTTTGTTCATTTTGGAGATTGTTCGACTACATTTCTCTGGGGGATAAATGGAGCAGTAAGCCAGTAATGGAACACTATGCAGTACCTTGCCTGCCATCTTCTGGAGTCCTAAAAACATGCTGGCTGACTGCCTAATAGATGGCCACAAGGAAGTGCTCCTGCGGCACCTCACCTGTGACCACGCAGTCCGGGACTTGACACACTCATGAACTTTCTGAATAACTGCAGTCTCGACCCTGCAGTTGGGAACTGCAGAGGATGGAGAATTAAAACAGGGGAACAATTCTTGGTCAGGAACTTCTACATGCTCCACAACTTGGGAGGGGTTCGTGACAATGTGGCCACAAAATTAGGGAGAAATCAGCTCTTAAAAAAATTTAATTGCTCATGCGACTGTTGAACAAAAAAAAAGGATTAAGGTTAGAGCTGTCCTACTTAAGCAAAATATTTAGTACGATGATATTTATCCTTTTGGGTGTGGTGAAAGTGAGACCGCAGACCTTTTTTGTTTCGTTGCAACCATAAATAGCAAGTGCTTAATCATTTGGGGATTGATCTGACCGGCATGAATAATTTGTTTGAGGTTTTTGTTGCTGCCAAACGGTGTCTATCGGAGGAAAAGGCAGTCTGCTTGGGATCTGATGGTCACTGTTTTCTAGACCATCTGGCTATTTCACAACCAGAAGGTATTCAACAACATTGAAATTCATGTGGCTAAGGTGGCTAAGCAATCCCCTCCCGAAATTGCTAAAAAAAATAAAGCATTCCGATGTCGAACTTAATTGGGTTTCAATTTGTTTCAACAATATATTTTACTACTTCCCTTATAAATGCAGTACTTCAGGAATTCTACACAACCACCCTACACTAGTCTGTAACTCTATAGGCTACCAAAGATATCATAATATAGTTTGTCCTAGAAAATCACTAATAATGAATATTTATATACAGAACTCCGAAGGATCCCAAAATCAAGTTATGGACATGAAAGTGAGGTTACTGCATTGCATAGCCTTCTCCAGGGCAACACTAATTGTGTTGATAACAATTAGAGTCCAACACTACGAAAGATATATACAGTTTAAGTACTTTTTTCCCTGCAGACACAAACTGGTAGTAGAAACGTAGTTTTCTGAAACTCAAGAGAATAGTGCTATGACAAAAAATGTATCACTATGATTTAGAAGTGCCCCACAGGAAACTATTTCCTTTGTGCACATATTTGTTCTGTCCTTTTGAATTGAACACAGCGATGCTGTTCACTGGCTAAAGCCCCTTTCATGTATAGCTAGTTCGCAACTGACGCCATGTGAACCATGACGTGTGTTGCAAGCTTGCTGTTTGTGTCAAGAAGGAGCACAAGCAAGCAGTTGACTGGCTACAGGCACTTTCATGAGTCTATAAGGGCATGTGCAATGCAAGATGCTTAGAAAGGTGATTAGGAAAATAGACCAGTTTTTGTTTAAGCACTACTAGTGCTTTTTTACACTAGACAGATGCCTAAATAGGCACCCTCTCAATACAAATAAGCACAGGTGCTTAACAAAAAACTTGGTTTATTTTCGTAAGCACCCCTCTAAGGACTCTCCATTGCACTTGGCCTGACTCCATGTGAACTATGATGTGTTGCAAGCTTGTTGTTTGTGTCAGGAAGTGAGGAGCACAAGGAAAGCACATTGCTTGGGCAGTGGCATAGTGCATTCTTTGTGTATTATTATCTTAGTTACATTATGAGCAGTAGTCGATAGTTACGTAGCTAGTCATGAGAACGTTTTGGAACTGTCAAGTACTTCCATAACATTATACTCCGAAGACATACGGGAAAATTAGAATTGCGTTGCATATGTGTCTGTTCACATAATAGCAGTTTTCCCTTTTACGAAACTCACAACATCATCATTTCAGTATAGTGTTGCATAAATAACTAGAGATCAATTTAATGGATGCATTACGAGTGTATTTTGTAACAAGGAACTTGGTTGAGGAAGCACGATCTGTCTAAAGATATTGCGCATTGGACACAGAAATTCGCTTTGTGCGATCACCATTAGTGCCAACTGGCTCCATCCTCAACTCATTTGGTAGAGGGGTCAACTCGTGACTACAAATTTGTAGCAGACGGAAGTGTCACTGGTTACAGGGACATAATTATTTGTTTGTACATTTCAGTTAAACCTATGCAACACATATTGTCCTACGAAATCATAATTTACCATGTCAAGATCAAGCAAGCTTAATAGGGTCAATCGTGCCATCTACAAGTACAACATCAGAGAAAGAAGTCCATGGTGTCTGACAGACACCAAAATCCGACGGGAACCTAAAATGCAGCACGGCAGCACATCTACCTAGAAGTCCAGTATCCATCACAACCACCACGACTCCACTGACGGAGCTAAACCGATCTCAGCTTGGGAGACAAAAAATTATAACACACCACATGCGTCGTTACTGAAAGTAAAACCGATTTCGACACAGGATTCCATTTCGGGAGGGAACCGGCACATTTTGCAGCGGTTTCCCAGGATAGAGGGATCGTACCTGGCGTGGATGAGCTTGACGCTGGTCTTCATGCCGGGCCTGGACCAGTTGTACGCGATCGATCCCGCGATCCCCGTGAGCCACAGCGTCCCTTCACGCACACACACACACACACACACACAGGACAGACAAGGGGATCGGATATTCAGATTCACCTCGAGGAAAGAAGAGAAGGACGCAAAAGGAGAGGGGGAGCTTTGGGCGGCGGGGAAGAGAGGTTTCCCCGGGGCGGCGACGTACCGACGGCCCGGAGCTTGTGCTCCACGACCCACTCCCTCATCGACTGCAGCGTGCCCTTCTCCTCCGCCATTTCCAGATGAATGAAAGGAAGGCTTCGATTAGCAGGTCGAGTCCGGCTCCAATCTGCTTCGTCGCGTGTGTGTGTGTTCTTGACGGGAGTGGGAGGGGGGGAGAAGAAGAGGGGAAAAGGGTCTCGGGCTCTTGCGCCGTGTTGGTGTGGGGAAGGAAGAAACCAGTCCATAGCCGGCACCGCTGTGGCCGGTGGGCCGGTCGCACGTGGCTCGTGGTTTTGGGCGATTTCCGTCTGCGCGTCGTGGCGGAACCGTGGTGCGGGGCTGGATGCCGTGCGAGCAAACGGTATGTGTGAAATCCTGTGGTCGCAAAAGTGGCCAACCGTTCAACTTTTGTTGCTGGGTGCTGCCCTGTCCTCAACCCAGAGAGTCCTATAGTGGGCAAGGGCAAAATCGTCAGCAATATACATTTGACAATAAAATATTTCCTTCGTCTTAAAATAGATGTCTTAGATTTAATAAATTTAAACACTATTTTGGTATATAAATTTATCTAAATTTAAATAAACTAAGACATCTATTTTGAGACGGGGGACTATCAACCCTAAACTTTCATGAAAAAGACAGTCTGTCTCGGTGAAACATGAATTGTTGTGCCTCAGAGAAAATCAATATATACTTGACAAGGAAGCTACCAATCTAATGTCGTGCATAGAAGTGGTAAAATTATCTTTACTATTAAAGCAAAGTGAGGTGTCACACATTTAAGAAATTGTTTGTCTAGGAGAAAACCAACACTCTACTAATTTAGCGTCGTGCGTAGAAATGGTTAAAATTAGAAGACACAAAGTTAAAGCAGATCCAAATGCTAAAAAACACTCAAGGAACTCCATTAAACCCGTGGTATATCGTCCACCATGGACGAAAGGCCTAAAGTAAACAAGAAAAAATATACTAACCTTCTTTATCCTTTATCTAGTGATAGTGAAAGTAATTTGTACTACAAGTCTAAGAGCCTACCAAAGACACTAAAGGATTCACTTGTAACTCATTTCTCGTGGTAAATAAAGAGATCTTCTATCTAGGTGTGGCCCAAAACATCTTCAAGGTGATTCATAGCATCTAACTCTCGGATATTTTGTTGGCTTATCTAAGAAACTGTTCTTCCATAGAGAATCAACATGTGGTTTATGGTTAGGAGTGCACCTCTGGTTTACGCTTCGGTGTCTCATATATAAAGACGTAATTCTTTTTGAGTGTGAGACGACGTTCTCATCGATAGCGAGATGTCTATGGTAACTTCATCAATCTCAAGACCCGTCGGCTTAGTCACTCGGAGGTACATAGAGGCAGGGTGTGTGTGCGCGTTCATAGGGGTGAACGTATGTACTATTTATGAGTGCCTATATTTGCATTGTGTTTCTCAAAAAAAAAAAAAGGCCCTTCACTAGCTTCCCACATAAGCCGCCTTTCAAATTTGTTTAGAATTTAAAACTATTTTTATCCTTACTAGTTTGTTAAGACTAAACAGATTTTGGGGGAATCTGGGAGGACGACAACCTCTAGGGTAAGGCTAGCAAACGAATCCGGTCTAGGGTTCCCTCAAAGATCCGAGAGAAACTATTCTCAAAAAAAAAAGTTTATGTTTTCACCAAAACTCCCTTTGTAGGTGCAATAGAGAGCTCCGATCAAGCTCGCGGTTGTATGCCTTAACAAGATTACACCCATATATATGCTCATAAGTTGTGGCTAAACCCTTGTGCCACATGTGTAGTAGGTGGCACCTAGCAATTTGACAATTGTTCACGCCATGCATAATTGGCAAACATGATCGCACCATCCATAGTTAAGTGGTTAAGATAAATTATACGGAGTGAAGTAAAAATGCATTGGTGTGTTGCAAGTTATCCTATCTCTTCTCTTTAATTTTCCCACCTAAGCTAAGTGCATATAGAAAATGAGAAGACCATGTGCTGAATTTTAATGGACAGATTTTCGTGTGACTATGGCGAAGTGATTTTCCCTACTTCATTTAAAATGTATATTTATGGATTATATTTACACTCTTTTATGGATAAATTTTAAGATTAGACATCCATTTATTTTTGGACGGAGTGAGTAGACAATACAACCATCACCCTTGACAATTCAAATATATATGCACTAGCCCGTCATGCACCATGAAAAACGGAGCAAGTTTGTGAAAAAACAAAAAACTAGTAATAAGGGATACTTCCTCTTTTCTGAGTTCGGTATCGCAGATTTGTCTAGATTCGTGTGTATTTAAAAACGTTTTAGTGTATAAACTCATAGATATAAATGAATTTAGATAAATTTGTGACATTTAGTTCGCGAGAGTCGAGTAAGTTGTTTCTCAATAGCCTGAATAGCAAGACAACACTTACTTTTCAGAGTAGCAAAACAACACATAGACAACCACACATATTAAGGCGCGCAGGAGATCTAAGACGATGGCGGCTACCAACATTCCCGGCCAACACCCTTTGCCTCTGCCTGCCAGCGGGCAGCAGCCCACTGCTTCACTTGGAACAACGGAATTATAAAATAAACCGAAAGCAGTTAGCGGATTTGAAATCCGTGGTCAAAACCACGGCTGGGTTCCTGCGAGGCAGCCTACGCCTACGTCCCGGTTTCGCGAAACACGTCGCGACGATGTTTCGCTAGAGAGAGCCACCGCGAAATGGTTCGTTTACCCGGACGACGGCACCCTGTCCCCGGCGGCCGGCGACCGGCGGCAAATGGCACCTACCGCTACCGGTGGCTGCAGCTCACTCCAGCTGGTCGCCGAGCTGACGCGAGTGGCACTGTACTCGTGTTAGAGCCTGCGCACACTGTACTCGTGTTGGCCTAAAAAGAATTGTAAACCCATAAGAATGGAATTTTTCATAGTACATACTATACGAATACGACATCCAAAGGTTGAATCCAAGTTCTGGCTACCACCCTGGGCCAAAGTACGGCCGCCAAAATAATAGTTCTAGGAACTATTGAGGGTTCGAATCCCTCTCTTTCCTTTTGGTTATTGAATATGTTTGTTTTTTTAATTTTTTTTCTTTATTCTGTTCCTTTCTTTCTTTCATAAAATATAATTAATGGCTCGGCTAGATGGAATAACCATGCTAGAATAAAAAAAATTTAGAACAGGTATACATAAGACAATCTTAGTTAAAAGGGTTTATGTAAATAACAGGTTCCAAATCACGATCAATTCTCTTTTCAAAATCTGCTGCAGTAGCTCGGACTCTTCCTGCATGCCACAAATGGTCCAAAAAAAAGGAACCCTAGAACAAAATGAGAAGTCGATGAATAACTTTTAGAAGAGACATAATTAACTACATTGATCTCGGTAGCTACGCCACCCATAGAATTTAAAGTGAAGACTATATAATAATTTGCTATGATGGCAATGCAGCGATTATAGTTGATCAAAAAGGAAATCCAAAGGGAACTCGAGTTTTTAGCGCGATTGCTGAGGAATTGAGAGAAAAGATAGGACAACATTGATCAAGTGAAGAGCGGCGCCACCTCCATCGCCTCCGTGTCCTCGTCACTCATAGAGGGCACCAGCTCGGGTGTTGGTGTAGGTATCACTGATGCTGGTGTCATTGTGGCTGTGTTGGTGCAGGTGTCGTTGTCGCCAAAGCCGTCGCTAGAGCCATCATCTCCTTGCCGATGCGATCATGGTACATCTCGTGCCATGCTCTCGCCAGCGGATCCATCATTGACATGTCCTCCATCAAGAACTTCGCCTCCCCCTTCATCTTGGCCAATGAAAATTGCAACGCCTCATTCATCGCCTTGAGCATGCTGGTTTGGGATTTCATCTTTGCGGCTTCAACCTTTTCTCTATCAAACTCTAATTTAGTATCTTGCTTCCCCAACAAAGCCTTCCATATTGCATTGCTCCTATCATCCATCTCTTATTGTTGGAGGAGAAGGACTACATCATCCTTTCAATGGATGTATCAATGTCGTCCAACGAGGAGGCGCCATTCCTCTCGGCATTTTCCTTCTTGTTGCTGATTGGGCGGTCGACCAAGGCAGGTGAGAGGGCAGTGCGTCTTCACCGATGCATTTGCCATCGTTGAGGCCGACGCAAACGTTATCCCACTTGCAATATTGGAGTAGCCTAAAGCAACGCATGAAGGGGAAGTACTTGTCCTTCTCGATGGCCTGCGTCCAACAACTAGCAAAGATAGCATAGTTCAATGCATAAGATGAAGTGTGTCCAATTGACATATGCACAAGATGAGTTAGCAACTTATGCATAGTCGAACATGGCCTTTCCACTCTTCTTCTCAAGCACGGCCTCAAAATGGCCATGGAACTTGTTGCAAACCTTTTTGACTATGTTCCACTTATGCGACAAGCCCCCCCTCAGTGTTGATCATGTGGATCATTGTATACTCATCGAACTGCTTCTTTTCATTAAATTGATCAAAGATCCTCTTCTAGTACTTGTCAGCGGTTTGGTTGGCTTGATGACAGGGTCAAGTCTCACCGTCTTCCACGGCTCTACAAGGCATCCATCCTCCAACAACTTCCACTTGGGGCCGCGGATCCCAACCCATCATCAACGTCTTCGGTATCGGGGACAAGCTCGGAGTGGGCGCCGGCCATGCCACATGCCCGCACTACTAGTAAAACCCTTATAGCGACACACCACTAGTGGCGTGCTAAATGACAAAATAATCAAACGTCACTGATGACCCACCAGTATAGGGGATCGCAACAGTCTTCGAGGGTAGTATTACCCCATTTATTGATTCGACACTAGGGGAGCCGAAGAATACTTCCAAGCCTTAACAACTGATTTGTTAATTCAGCTACACCTGGAAATAGTTCTTGGTCACAGAAGTTTATCAGTAGCAACCAGCAAAGCAACAACGGCAAAGAAAACAGAGCAATGGTACAGAGCGACAAGCGATGGATATGAGCGCGGTAGGCATAGGGATGGATGGACGGGCGTTGCATGGACGAGTCTAAACATGTAACTTCAAGATCTAGGGCAATTGTAGATACATAAGATAAAGCATCCAAGTACTAAACAATTATAGGCATGTGCTCCATATATAGTCATGCGTGCTCGCAATGAGAACATGCACAACATATTTTGTCCTGCCAGCCCGTGGCAGCGGGGCCTCAAGGGAACTACTGACAATTAAGGTGCTCCTTTTAATAGAGCACCGGAGCAAAGCATTAACACTCCGTGAACACATGTGATCCTCACATCACAACCACCCCCTCCGGTTGTCCCAATTTCTGTCACTTCGGGGCCTTTGGATCTGGACAATGATCAAAGAAGAAATAATACGATCCATTTCATTCAGTATAATTCTGTCATGTCTTATTCTGTCAACAGACGCACAAGCTATAAGATTGCAGCAACAGTAGAGGCATTGTATAATAGGGACCCAATAGGGTGGGATAGTCGTGGTGTCCTACGTTCATATAAGGATAATATCATGAATTTGCTTGCGCATGATGAATATCAATTAGCACCAATACAATGCATAGTTTTCAGAAATGAATATAATCCAAATGAAACACGCATAGAGCGATGGAAACAATGTGAATTCTACTCACTTCAACTTGCAGATGAGATCACAAACACTACTATCATAATGATTCAATAATAAGTTCAGATCTGAGATCATGGCACTCGGGCCCTAGTGACAAGCATTAAGCACAACAAGTTGCAACAAAGTCAAATAGCACTAATAGAGATACTAGGCACCATGCCCTAACAATCTTATTCGATTACATGATAGAACTCATCCAATACCTACCATCCCCATAGCCTACCATCCCCATAGGCAACCTCCAAGACCCCGTGGTCGGTGATGTCACCGCCGGCGATTCCTGCCGCCGTGGGCCGTTCTGGTCGCCGCCGTGGTGCAACGGGAGGTTGTCGACGACGCCCGTTCTTTCTATCCAACTGGATTTGAGTATGGGGCTCTCCTGTGATGGATCGATGCTGTCCCGAACCCTAGGGTTTGGGGGTTGGCGTGGATTCTGGTGCTGCCGCTGCCTTCGTGCATCGTGTTGATGCTCCTCGCCTCTCTGTGTGTTCATGGTCACCGCCGTGGCGCCGTATGGGTTGCAACGCCCCTCCTAGGGTGCTCCCCGTGTCGCCATGGTCGCCGGCCACCTCTGCTTCCTCTTCTAGTCTTCAGCGAGGACCTTTGGTGAGTTCTTTTCCTATCCCCTTGTGCTCTCTGTGCTCGCTCATCCCATGCTGGATGTTGGAAATGACCTCTCTGGTGACTGTCTTGTTCTGATTAGGATGGTTTATTTCATTTAGGGTTCTTATCATGTGATTGATCATGTACTGGATGAATTAGATCATGTGTGAATGGTCTGTAAGCATGCTAAATGGTTATTAGCCTGAGGCTTGTTGCTTGAGATGAACTATAATGGTTCTGATGGCTTATTATATGCTTTTATGCTTGGATTGCATATGATTCAGATGGTATAGTTGCTTTGGAATCAATGCTTGGTAAAGTCAGTGACTTGATAACCTTCCACTGTCATTTCATGGTTTAGGATCATGGTTATGGTGTGATGAAATCACTGTCTTAGTGCTATTGGCTTGAGAATTGATGTGTGGTTTGAGATCATCTCAAATGGTGAAGATTAACATAGGAATATCCTAATTATGATTCATGTATTAATAGGAAAATGATTAGTAAGTTAATTAATTGAATCTGTGATGATTAAATGTTTATCCGAATCCTTGTAGAATTGTTCTTGTGACACCATCTTGGTATGGCACACAAGATTGATTCTAATCCATTTATTGGGTTGGTTTAAGCTTAAGACAAGCTGGTGATTAATACTAGCAAGATAGAATGAAAGCTTCTTTTAACTCTCCTGCCTATGATGTTGGTCTGAGGCTCTAGGATTTTAAGTCCTAGTTAGTTGAGCAAATAGTTTGTTTGTAACTTGCAAGATTAGAGGTGCTACTCCCTCTGGGAGATGTGCCCTGGTCTGATAAGAACAAATGAAGAAGTATTGGAGTTGCATATGTTAACACCAAACTCTGGGAGGCTGGTCTGAGAGATTGGTGCTTTTGGCTTAGTTTGATTTCTGATCTTTATACTTGAAATCTCTAGGATAGATTCACCTCGCTTGGGTTATTATTGGGAGATTGTTTCATAAAACAACACATGCCTCTATCTAGATAATATGATTAGATCATGTGATGGTTTTATGATACTCGCCACAAAAACTGATGATTATGGAAATTGGTGGTGATGTTGATCTTGCTGATTAGATCATGTCCTTCACCTCTGATGTTGTTCTTGTTTTCTTTGCTCTGTGCTTGACCTTGAGCTAGCCTGCTCCTCCTAGCTCCTGGACTTGATCTTGATGTCCACCTGATCCTTCCCCCTCCTTATGTCACCATCCTGGTGATGTGATCTAGGCTTTGGTTGGTTTGGTTGCTGGCTGTTGTGCTTGGTTAGCTTGGCTAAAAGTCGTTCTTGTGTGTGTGCAGTGAAGAGATGCACTAGTGCCTTTCCACGGTTGTGCTGCTGGTTTTGTGTGTTGGAGCTGTGTTGTGAGGCTGACAGCACATCACATGCATTTAGTTGTGTGTCCTGCTTGTGTGCTTGATGTGCACTTGTGGATATGTTCAGAATTTTGAAATTGATTGTTATCTGGTTACTTTTACCTGGCTGGTGAAACTTGCCCCTCTTGGCTGTCATTTGACTTCTGGCTTAAAAATTATGGAAGATTTATTCTTTCATATTGGTGAAACTTGCTCCTTCTATAATTTCTCAATGATGAACTTGTTCAATGCACTTCACTGACATGTGTGAGAGAAAAACATTACTAACCCTAACTTTCCTTTTTCTATTTAGTTTCTGTTTGTTTTGCAGGTACAAATTTAAAGTGGAGATTTTAGTTTAGGTTTAGTTATAGAACAATCCAATGTAATCTTCTTTATACTTTTGTAATTTTCATTTTATTCTTTTGTAATAAAGATTATATTATTATCAATAAAGAATATTCTTATTCTTTATTTATTTGCTTTTGTGAAATGTGTGGATAATTTCAATAAGTTACATTTTTGTAACTTATTTATTAAATGAAAATATGAAATAATTATTCATATTCTTAATTGTTTTCTTAAGATAAAGTTTTGAGTTATAATAATTAACTCTAAATTAAATCAAGACTCAAAACGTATTCCTTATTCATTTGAATTATAATTCAAATACTTAAGTTAAAAATTCAAATTCATTTTTCCAAATACATAATTCCTGAAAGATCATATCAAAGTCTATAGCAATCATCCTTTAAGACCAAACCTAATCCCAAAGTATGAAAGAAACCTTGATCACTTAAGGTTTTTATTTGGCGAAAATTTTACCCACATTTTCACAAATGAATGCATGCAACATTCCAAATTCCTAAATCTACCCTTCGTTAGTTCCTAAATGCTGGGATGTTACACCAACTCTCCGAACCAAGGTTAGGAAATCATTGAGAATCCCAGCAGCCCGCAAAAAGGTAGGACAAGGAAAGGTAGAAGGGTGCGCATCCCCTCATCTCCCTCGTCGCCAAATCATGGTGTAATGAGATCCTTATTGTATAAGGGCCTAGCTCGGGAGGATGATCTTGAAGTCCTTGTCCTTCTAGGTGCATCACTCTCAAATATTTCACCATAGGTGTGGTTTTCCATGACCCTTTTTTCTAAAAAAAAATAGACAAACATCAAACCAAGTGTTTTCCAAGTTGATAAATGATGAGAAACTACTATAGGAACTTGCTAGAGGGCTAAACATGCATCAAAATGAAATCTCTAAGCATAGAACAAGCATGCAAGCTCACACAACTTGTCACCTATAGCAGCAAAATACTCAAGATACATTTTACCAATCACAAATCTAATTGGACAAGCGGAGGAGGCACATACCAAGGAGCAATCCCTCGAAAAATTAGCAACAAAGATGGGCTGAGCAAGGAGATCGAAAATTGGGAGCAAGAACAACAGGAACTCGAGCTTGAGAAAGTTTTCCGGTGTTTTTTGGGAGAGAGAAAGAAGATGGCTGGGAGGAGGCAACTTGGAGGGCCACACGTGGGCCACACCCATGCCAGGCGTGCCCCTGGGGCTGTCCGCGCCACCAGGGGTTGTGCTGGCCTGAGGGGGCCCCTTGGGCCACTCCAGGTGTCCCTCTGCCCCTTTTTCGAGGAAAATTTTAATATGAATTTTCTGGGATTTTTTGGGAAACTTTATTTTTGGCCAATTTTCAGGGTATGAAAATTGATTTTCTCGCAGAAAATATTTTTTAGAAGAAGCAAAAGAAAACAAAAACCAAAACTACAGAAGTTCTAAGACATTCTAACAAGCAAACAACTAGCAAAACCAAAGCTGACAAGAGAAAAAGCAAAGACTAGGAAGGAGAAGAGTAAAAGTGAGCAAGTATAACTATAGTGAAAACATTATTTTGTTCATTAAAATCCTTTTGTTAACAAGGTTGATCAAGTCTTGTTACCAAAACAATCTTATATGAAACAAAACTTTGCATTCCACTAAGTGATTATGTTACCTCAAACTTGATAGCAATGGTCCCAATCATAATAGTTTCAAAACTTTCTTGTGGAATGGGACAATATATTTCTCCAACCTTGATGCTCTCAATATTTTCAATGGAATTCAGGCAATAGCTCTTAGAAACCTTCTTGGGGAAATAGACAGTATGCTCTTTGTCTTTAATATTAAAAGTTACTTTTCCTTAATTGCAATTGATGACATCACCTGCAGTATTAAGAAAAGGTCTCCCAAGAATAATGGACATATTATCATCTTCAGGCATCTCAAGCACAACAAAATCAGTCAAAACCAAGCAATTACGAGTCACTTGAACAGGAACATCCTCACATATACCAACAGGAATAGTAGTTGACTTATCATCTATTTGCAAAGATATATCAGTTGGTATTAACTTCTCTAGCTGGAGTCTCTTGTAGGGAGAAAAAGGCATAACACTAACTCTAGCACCCAAATCACATAAAACAGTTCTAACATAATTATTATTAATAGAGCAAGGAATAGTTGGTATACCTGGATCACCAAGTTTCTTTGAAACCTTACCATTGAAGGAATAATTAGCAAGCATAGTTGAAATTTCCTCATTAGGAATCTTCCTTTTATTAGAGACAATATCCTTCATATACTTTGAATAAGGAGGCAACTTAATAGCATCAGTAAAAGGAATTTGCAAAAATAAAGGTTTCATCCACTCACAAAACTTGTTGTAGTGTTCTTCCTCCTTTGACTTGTGTTTCTTATTTGGAAAAGGCATAGGTTTCTGCACCCAAGGTTCTCTCTCACTACCATGTTTTTTAGCAATAAAATCGTCCATAGTGTACCTAGTGTTCTTAGTGTGCTTCTCAGGTTCTTCCTCAACTTCCTCCTTATTAGGAGCATCATTTTTATCATTACCACTCTCAGTTTTAGCATTAGAGACAGATATACTATTAGGATCTACAGTAGGTTCAAGTGGTTCCTCAACTATTTTATGTTTCTTTTTCTTTCTCTTACGAGGACTACCACTACTTTCACATTTTTGAGAATCCTGCTTAATTCTTTTATGGTGTCCTTCAGGATATAAAGGATCTTGATTAGCTATACCACTCCTAGTTCTAATTCCATAAGCATCTTTATCTCCTGAGGCATTAACTAGCATATCCTTTTGTACCTTAGCAAGTTGATAAATTTGGGTTTGAACCATCTGAAAGTGTTTACAAAGCATTTTAATATCATTAGCAGTTCTTTCCACAATATCTTTCAACTCATTAATAGCTCTAGAGTTTTCCAATAAATGATTCTGAACTTGTTTATTAAAATTACCTTGCTTAACAATAAATGTGTCAAGTTCCTCTAAGCATTGATCAGGAGGATTACCATAGGGAATATCACCTTCATCAAAGTGGAGAGAGTGTACCTCAATAGTAGATGAGTGGGGAGTTGGCTTACACAATTCTTCTATAGGAGGTAGATTCTTCACATCTTCAACTCTAATACCTTTCTCCTTAAGAAATTTCTTAGCTTCTTTCATCACTTCATCGTTTAATGCATTTACTCCTCTCTTCTTTGGTGTTGGTATTGGAACTAGTTCAGGCACAACTGGTTCAGGATTAATAGGCTCAGGTATATTTAGCTCAGTTGAAGTCTAATCATCATAATTCTTGCTTATTTTAGCCATTAATTCTTCAACATCTGTAGGAGTTCTTTTCCTAAAAACACAATCATCAAAGATATCTAGGTATGTCCTAGAATCATCAGTTAGTCCATTATAATAAATATCACGAAGCTTATTTTTAGGCAATGGACATCCAGGATGTGCATGAATCAAGGCACATAACCTTGTCCATGAATCAGGCAATTTCTCTTCTTCTATCTGTTTAAAATTAAAAAATCTCTGCAAAACAGCATGTCTAGCACTAGGAGGAAAATATTTCTGGAAGAAAGAAGCAATCAAGCAATGAGGGCTATCAATGGAACCAGGAGGTAATCTATTAAACCAAGCTTTAGCTTCTCCTTTCATTGAAAAAGGGAAGATCTTTCTAACAAAGTACTTGCGCATCTTAAAATCATCAGAGAATAAAGCACTCATAGTTGAAAGCTCATTCATATGAGCCACAACATTCTCATTTTCAGTCCCACAAAAAGGTTCTTTCTCAACAATGTCTAAATAGGATAAATCAAGAGAGAAATCATAATATTTATCTTTAATATCTATGGGAGAGGTGGCAAACTTAGGATCAGAGGACAGTTTAGGAATAATGGCACGTCTCTCAAGGAGACTCTTAGTAGCACTAGCACCATGTGTGTTTCGGCACTCCTCAACAAATTCATCAGTAAACTCAATGTAACCATCATTAATATCATATCTCTCTCTAGACTCAGGTGAGCTAACAGATGTAACAGTGTCTTCACTAGGAGTTTCAGTATTTCCTATACTAGCCATAGTAGCATCTAGGAAAGGACCTAATGAACCACTCGCATCAAGCACAGTAGAAGTAACATCATGAGTATCAGAAGCAGTTTCTGATTCAACACTAGTAGCAGTGTGTCTAGCATGAGTATGTGGTGGTTGTGGTGTAACAAGCTTACTTATAACAGACGGTGAATCAAGAGCGGCAGAGGTGTTTAGGACCGTACCTCTTCTTGTAGTAGATGGTAAAATAGGGAACTTTCCATCACGAGACTTACCCATGATGAAAGGAGTAGCATTGAACAATAATAGATCCAAGCGAACTTACAAATAAAGTTATGCTCCCTGGAAATAGCGCAAGAAAATAGTCTTGATGACCCACAAGTATAGGGGATCGGAACAATCTTCGAGGGTAGTATTACCCAATTTATTGATTCGGCACAAGGGGAGCCAAAGAATACTTGCAAGCCTTAACAACCGAGTTGTCAATTCAGCTGCACCGGGAAAAGTTCTTGCTCACAGAAGTTTATTAGTAGCAACAGTTTGTAGTAGCAACCAGCAAAGCAACAAGAGCAGTAAAACAGGAGCAATAGTAACAGTAGCAGCAAACAGTAGGATATGAGCGCGGTAGGCATAGGGATGGATGGAGGGGCGTTGCATGGACGAGTCTAAACATGTAACTTGCACAACATCTTTTGTTCTGCCAGGCCGTGGCAGTGGGGCCTGAAGGGAACAACTGGAAATTAAGGTGCTCCTTTTAATAGAGCACCAGAGCAAAGCATTAACACTTTGTGAACACATGTGATCCTCCCATCACAGCCATCCCCTCCGGTTGTCCCAATTTCTGTCACTTCGCGGCCTTTGGATCCAGACAATGATATGTGTACACAACATGCAGATAAGATCACAAACAATACTATCATAATGATTCAATAATAAGTTCAGATCTGAGATCATGGCACTCGGGCCCTACTGACAAGCATTAAGCACAACAAGTTGCAACAAAGTCAAATAGCACTAATAGAGATACTAGGCACCATGCCCTAACAATCTTATTCGATTACATGATAGAATTCATCCAATCCCTACCATCCCCATAGCCTACAGCGGGGGATTACTCACTCATGGATGAGGGAAACATTGATGGTTGATGGAGAGGCGTTGGTGATGGCGATGGCAATGATCCTCCCCAAATTCCCCGTCCCGACAGGGTGCCAAAATGGAGTTTCTGGTTTCGAATCGCGGTTTCTGATGGCGGCGGTGTAGCGGAAATCTTTCTGGAAAAACGTCAGACCCCCCTCAGTTTTTAGGTCAAGAGGCATCTTATAGGCGAAGAGGGAGGCCGAGGGGTGCTGGCCACACCCTCCAGCGCTGTGCCCACCCACGCGGCAGGGGGTGTGGGCCACCCAGTGCTCCCCTCCGTCTTGTACTCTGGCTCCGTGGATCTTCTGGTGAAATAGGATTTTTTGCATATTTTCTGGGATTTTTCCTGGTTGTAGATTTTATGCACAAAACTAGACATCAAGGTAATTCACCGAAAACAATCCGTGTTAGTTGTATCCAAATCACATACGTTTATAGGAGAAACAATAGCAAAAGTGTTCGGGAAAGTAGATACGTTTTGGACGTATCAGTCACTAGTAATGCTACTAGTGGCGTTCTGTAAAAATAAAACACCACCACTATGTAGTTACTGGTGGCGTTTAAACCAAAATGAACGCCACCGGTAAATAGGACCCGACAGTCTAACATAACAAAACTAGTAGTGGTGTTTAAAAATATTAAAATGCCACTAGTATTTATTAATGATGGCGTTCAAATATTGAGATGCGTCATTAATATGTGCTAGAAAGAAGCGCGTCTCTTGACTTAATAAAATTTTAAATAGCCAAGTGACGAGGTTTGTTCTCGTCAATGTCCATTGTTATGAGCTTCGGTTTTGGAGAAGATGGGGGTGCTAGAGATTGTGGAACGGTTAACATACAATCAACCAGGGGACACGAGATTTACCCAGGTTCAGGCCCCCGGAGGGAAAACCCTACTCCTGCTTGTCTGCTCTTGATTACGGCGGAACCGAAGATTACAGGGGTGCGCAGATGCAATCTGGCGTGGAGATGTGTATGTGGTGGAAAGGATTGGCCCTCGTCGTCGTGCCCTCCTAGCCTTTATATAGAGTTAGGCAGGTCTCGGGCATAGATCAAGTCGGTTACAAGTTTAGGGTTTGCCCCCCTTTGAATATTCTATCTGTTCTACTTTTGCTTTCCAAGGATCCGAAGATGTCATGGGCTTGGGCCACCCAAAATCTCCACAGCACGACGTTCTTGTGGGCCTTCCTTGGGCTGGACTGTATGCTAATGTTGTGTACCCAGGGTATAACCATGTTAGTAGCCCCGAGTGTTTAGTTGAATCGCAGATTCCGAGGACTCTTTAATCTTTTGGGTGAGGATGTTTCTGTTCATCAGAGAAAAGAATGATTTTAGTGTGTAGGGATTGTTGATGCGTGTGCCTGACTCTCCTGACGAATCAGGGTCAGTTAACTGTCTCAGGACAAAACAACAAGATCTTCTTCAGATTCGAGTCCCTAGACTCGAACCCGGAACATATGCTGGCGTAATCCGACTCAGGCCGTTGAGGTCTTATAGGAGTCGAATCCCAGTAGTTTTCGAATGATGTACCCAACGCGTCCGTCGGGATTTTCATCGCTGTTGGCACGGATTTTTCTAGTAGAGCGCATTGCACGTTACTGTGCCATCGGATGATATCATAGGTCTTATCTTTGCGTCGCAGACACAACATACGAATTTTTTATCACCGCGGAGGTGTTTCGGGTGGCCAAGGAGGATGTTACTCACTTAGCGTTGGTTGGGGCAAAGTTTCCGAAAAGTTTTTGCATATCAATCCGAAGGATCGCAGTCGAAGAATTCATAGGGTGCGCGACCAGCGCTCCCTATGGGAGTAGCCCCCGAGTGTCTGTTCGAGTCGCAGACTCGAGTAGAGACTTTAATTCAGCAGTTGTTAACTTCAGGTCCGTAGGACACAATTTTTCCGGATGCTTGAATCAATCCTCCCTATGGGAGTAGCCCCCGAGTCCGTAGTGGAGTCGTAGACTCGACGCAGGACTCGAAGAATAGATCATTGGTGTAGTACCTTATTCGTGCCTCGGGTGCGCGGCCAGCGCTCCTGATAGGAGTAGCCCCCCGAGTAGTTGCTCGAATCGTAGATTCGAGTGAGTACTTTTAGCTGTCAGCCGAAGATTTCTAACCGTTGCTAGTGTGGTTTGATGATGTCAGTGCTGACGATCGGTGACCTCAACCGTCTGCGGTGCCAGAGGTGACGTGATTGTACGAGTGTGGGTCCCACTTTCTGACTTGGAGTTGACTGGTCATGCGCGACGTGGAGAAAATTACGGCGTCTCCTCGGCCTCCGTGCGTAGTGGATGGCATGCGAGCAACGGTTCGCTGTTGTGTTGACACATGGACGGTTGGATCTGATCCTGGCGTTAGGGATTCCAGATGAACGGTCCTTGTTCAGCGTCTTCGTCCTTATAACTGTGGGGGAAACTGTACTTTGTTTTCACCCTTAGCCATTTGTTTTTCACTGCCTTCAGTTCTTGAGCTTTTTCCCTTTGCGCGTTGGACGTTCTCCGATCGTTTCCTTCCTCATTCTTGCATGCACACCGCTGTCGTCGATGCGTCACGATGGGAAAGTCGAAGAAGGCCTCCACCGGAGTAGGTCCTATGAGCGATGCAAGATATGAGAGGGGGTCTAGCTCTTTCCATGCACATTTGCAAGAATTCCCACACACAATGGGAGCCGTTTCAACCATTTCTGCTCTACGTTGCAAACTAGGTTGCGTGAGGCGGGTTTGATCCCGCAGGACAAGGACGCCCTCAGGGTCCCCGACGATGAGGTAACTCCCCATCCACCCGCGGGGTTTCGAGTGATGTTTGTTGCTTTTGTCCTTCGCGGCCTCTCTCTCCCAGTCCATGATTTTATTCGTGGATTGCTATTTTTCTATGGCATCCAACTCCACCATCTTTCGCCCAATTCTCTTCTCCACATCGCCTGCTTCATTACTTTTTGTGAGTGCTGGCTCGGTATCGAGCCGCACTTTGGCCTCTTCCGGAAGCTCTATTCCATGAAGAGGCAGTCCGGCTCCGATGGAGTTTATCCGATCGGTGGATGCATCATTTCTCTTCGATCTACTATTCTGTTCTTCTCTTTCTCTATGTCTGAGTCCGTCCAATACTGGCGGAGGAAGTGGTTTTATATCCGCGACTACATAGTGGACGGGCAAAACTTTGGCCTGCCCCTTTCAACTCCACCCAGAAGATCTTGAAGAAGAGATCCTGGAAGAATCATATCCTGGAGGGTGAGATGGAGGAGATAGAGGAGCTCTACCATCGGGTGGAGGCCCTCCAGGTGGTTCCGGAGAAGGAGGTGAACGGTGTGGATATCATCCGCACCTTCCTCAAACGTCGGGCGCAGCCACTCCAGGATAGGGCGCATCCGATGTTCCTTTATTCTGGCCGCCACGACCCGACGAGAGTTTCGGCTAAAGAGCGCTCTAGGGGGGACCTCGACAAAGTTCTTCGGCCACTGCTGAAGTTCAAAGCCGACGAGGACCTTCCGGGGAAGTCGCTGACGCGAGACCAGTGCCGCAGGTGTATATTTGCGACGTGCGCGTAACGCCTTTTTTCGAGTGCTTTTCCTTGTGATTATTTGTACTGAAATTTTATGTCTTCATTGTGCGGGACCTCAAGGTGGATGGCATGGTGCCTCCACTACCCGAAAGGTTTCGAGATGCGCCAGACAACGAAGTTGTGGACTCTAAGTCCGAGCTTCCCCCGGCGCAGTCGCCGACCGAGGAAGCCCCCGAGGCGAGCGAGGGGCAGACCCGAAAGCAGGCACGGATCTCGAGCGAATCTTCGGATGCCTCGACTCTGCCGACTCCTAGGAACCCGCTATTCGTTGTCCGCCACAGTGGAGGTGACGGTGCTTCTTCCTCTCCTATCCCGGCCATGCCTGTGCGAGCTATGGCGCCGCAGCCGCCGGCCAAGAGGAAGAAGGAAGAGAAGAAAGGGAAGAGGGTGCTGCCCGTTTTTGACTTGAGCGACATGGACTCGTAAGTATCTTTGAATGCCTTTCGCTACTTTCTTGTCTTCTTGTCTTCTTGCTTTTGATTGGTGCTTTTCGTGCAGCCACTCCTCCGAGGGCTCTTTTAGTGAGGCCACTCAGGAAGCCGTGGGAGAGTCGAAACTGACGCCTCCTCCCTCTCGGGACGGTGGGCACCTCTCTGGGGTGTTGCTCAACCCCTCCGCAGGAGGCTCGAGTGATCGTCTCCCAGAAGACTGCACCGGGACCTTCAGATTCTCCGTCTAAGCATGTAAGTTGTTTTCTCTCTTGCTGTAGGGGGAGCCCCCAGGCCTTATTTTAGGATGATCTGCTGATCTTGCTTCCTTTCTGCGTGTCCCGGGGGGATCCCCCGAGCATTGTTCATGTGTTTGATGTTTTGGTTGTTTCTTAGGCGCAACCCCCGAGCCCTTTTTGTGATACTTTGTTTCTTCTCGCAGCCATTTTTGCATGGTGCGAACCTTCTTGTAACAAGACTTGGCTGGAGGCGACATGCGACTTCAAGGTACATGCTGAATGGATCCTATTCCTTTTCGTCTGCTTGCTAACTTGTGGAGCTCATGTATGTTCTTGTTGCTTTTGCGGATGAGAATAATACTGCCCTCCACGAGCTTGATGCTCTCAAAAAGAGCCTTGGTGAAAGAACATGTGGGCTCCCATGTGTGGTTTTGGTAATTAATGACAATCTTTATGGACTAATGTGTGTATTAAGTTGTACTTGTAGGAATTGTCCATTGACATTGCTTGGAGCATGTGTTGGCTTCAAGATAGATGAAATGAGAAGAAGATGTGTTGCGCAAGCTCAAAATGCACCATCTATAGAAGATCTCATGTTTGATGCTTGCCATCCTCGGTGATCATGGATCGATGATGAGGAATCAAGAAAGGCGTTCCATCTTGAGTAGGGAAAGATCGTCTACATCGAGCTCAAGTGGAATTCTCAAGGCAAAGGTATAATCTTGATAGGTTTTCCCATTTGCCGGTTTCATATTGTTAGTGGAAGACCGGGTTTAGGATAGATAACCGTACTATCAAGAGGGGCTCTCGAATGAGTAACTCGATCACATCGTTCGGAGAGAGATCAAACCTTTGCATATTTGCATGATCATATTTGGTTGTTATTTGGTCTTATTCATGTGAGGATACAGAGCTTGTGGTAATCTTCATAACAAGGTCTTGTTCATCAAAATCGGATCTTCCGTTTGTATCTTGTTGCGATTTTGATCTTGGCGGCTTTTCGGTTTCTCGCCAAGTGAGGTATCTCACATTATTATACATGATACATTCTCACTTGGTGAGCTTATAGGGTAGCTCATGTCGTCCTCTTTCCAATGCAATTGGAATCGGGTCGATCGGAGTTACCAATCAAAAGTTATAGCGTTGAATTTGTCTAGGTACCAAAATGCGGTAGTCAATTTTAGTACCTAGCGGCAAGAGGTTTTGGCAAGTTGCCAAATTCCACTGCCCTCCTAGGTACTAAAATGCGGGCGCGGCAGAAGGTTTTTGACAAGTTGCAAAAAGCCACTGCCGGGCTAGGTACCAAAAAGCGGTAGTACCGCATTTTAGTACCTAGCGTGACAGAAGGTTTTTGACTTCGTCATTTGGAACTATCCTCCCTTGCTGGACTATGATGTTTATTTGCATGATCTTGTAGAGGTTGTTGTCCTCTTCGAAACGAACCCAAGATCATCAAAATCGGAGTTCGGATGCAAAAGTTATGGTTGTTTTCGTTCTGTGATGACCGGTGAGTACCATCAGATCCGAGAGTACCGGGGTCCGGTAGTACCGCATTTTGGTACCGGGGTGCACAGAGAAAAATGCTTTTGGCGCCCCAGGAACCCCAGGTAATGTCTGGTAGTGCGGGGAAAGTCTGGTAGTACCGGGAAAAAGTCCGGTAGTACCGGGAATCACGCTTTGGGCTGCAACGGTTGGATTTTGAGGGACCTATAAGGGCCTTCTTCCCAATGGTCCCTCAACCAATCTTGCAAGTTTTCCTCCATTTTGGCCTTCTTGAGATTGCTTCATCTCAATCCTCCTATGATTCTTGCATATTCTTGAGGGATTTGAAAGAGGAGATCTAGATCTACAATCCCACCAATCAATCTCTCCTCTAAGTGAGGGAACATATTGGGATCTAGATCTTGGAGTCTTTTGTAGATTTCCTCCATTGTTCTTCCTCTCTTATTCCCCATGCTTTTATAGCTTTGGTGTAATTTGGTAGAGAAGGATTTGAGCACTTCTTGTGTCCTTGCCATTGCATTTGGTGCATCGGTTTGTGTTATCCTCGGAGGATTTGGTTTGAGTTACTCATTGAAGCTTGTCCCTCTTGGGTTCTTGGAACCCTAGACGGTTTTGTGGCCTTGGTGGAATTGTGGCCTTGGTGGCGTTTGTTGGGAGTCTCCAATTAAGTTGTGGAGAAGTGCGCCAACCTTGTGAGAGGTTCCGGTTGCCACCGACAAGTGCACCGATAGTGGAAGTGTGGATCAATCCGCTGGGGTGAGATTCACCGGAGAATAAGGGAGGACTTTTGTGGCGTGGTGGTTAGATACCACCCTCTCCAAACGAGACGACTCCATGTTGGGAGGAACTCGGTAAAATATCGTCGTCTCCCTGCCTCGGTTATCTCTATACCAGCTCTTACTTATGCACTTTACTTTGTTATAGCCTTCGTGCTTGAAGTAATATATATCTTGCTATCACATTGTTGCTTGTATTGCTTAGCATAAGTTGTTGGTGCACATAGGTGAACCTTAGTTGTTCTAGGTTGTGCTTGACAAAGTAAACGCTAGTTTTATTCCTCCTTTGTTAAGCCACTCTAGGAAAAGTTTTAATCGCCTATTCACCCCCCCGCTAGGCGACATCTGTATCCTTTCACTTGGGCGAGCGGATAATAAGGCCGAGGATGCCGCTAGCGAATGAGCCGAACAAGAGTTAGCCGACGCATGACGCTGAGCGCCTGCAGGAAGCTACGGATCGCGAGATACTGCCGCCGCAGCTGAGCGTGACAAAGAGGTGGCCGAAGTCGATGGATGTCGCCAAGGCCGTTCGTGAGTGTTTTGCCTGTATTTGGTTTTTTGGCTGATCTGCCTCCATGCCCTTATTTGATTCCTTCTTTGTCTTTCTTTTGCTTCAGATGCTTCGGGCATTGAGTTGAATCGCAGTGCCTTGGAGCACGGGAGCATTCTGGACGATGTCGCCGTGGCGGTCAAAGACCGCTGCGATTCTCGCCGCTCCCTTTCCAAGGCCAAGGAGATCCTCGGGCGTTTCTATAAGGAGCTCGTTCCCAAGGGCGATGCCCTTGAGGATGTTGATTCTTTGGTGGATGCGCTGTCAGCGGATGCGCCTGCGGCCTACAAGCGGAAGCAGAAGGGCATCGGCGCTTCCATGGGGCTGGCTATGGTCCTGGCATCCGGGACAGAGCTGGATCTTCATCAGGTCACCTCCCAGATGCCAACGGCTCCCGACGGTTCCGAGGTAGCCTTCGCTCTCTACGCTTCTCGCTGTAAGCGCTATGGGCCATAGCTCATTGACCTTCTGGTGGAGTATGCGGCGAAGCAGCAGGAGGAGGTCAAGAGCAGGCACTCTGGCTCCAAGGCCACTCAGGATGCGGCTGCTTAGGCTTTCTCTGTAGTTGTAGTATAGTTGTCTTCTTCTTTTGTTGTAATATTTGACGAACAATTTTCCTGCGCCACGCAGCGGCCTTTTGTTGTATATAAATGATCCTTCGAGCTGTTGCTCAGTCATGTGTTGTTCATACCTTTGTCTGTTTTTTCCTTTAGGGACCTTCGGGTGAGGACCCCGTTGATACTTCGTCTGCTCCGCAGCCGCGACCATCTTTGGATGATGCGTCGTAGCTTGTTTTCCTTCGTGAGTCCGTGACCGCATCCGCAGTCTTGAGAAGGAGATACTTGGCATCTGAGGCCATGCGGATGTATGGAAATCGAAGGTGGATCGAGCTACCACCAGGGAGGAGTATCTGATGGGGGAGATGCAGCAGTTGGCCGAGCAGCTGTAGTGTAAGTTTCTTCGAGCCGCTGCTCGTTTCGAGACTTTGGTTTGCGAGTCATCTTACTCTATATACTGCGGTGCCAACCTTGTTCCGAGGGGAGAAGGAGCACGTTGCGATTCGGATCAACCGCTGACCCAGCAGGATATGGAAGCCGAGGTTTTTCTAAATGGATCGTGACCGAGCCACGGTTCTTGCGATCGCGTGATCGTGCTCATCGGTGTCGCGAGTGCTAAGGCAGGTGAAGACTTCTGGCGTCGATTCCGCATGTCATGTTTCCCTTGATGAAGCGTTGACTCTCCGGTTTGCTAGCGAAGTTTCGAGACGCGTCATGTTAGGGAATTGGTGCGCACCGCTTGGTTGCGGGTGAAGGTCGCTTTCCTCGTGGCGCATCGCCTGATGTTAATCTTTGTGGTGGCGGCTGGGCCTCCTCGCCTCACCAGATGGTGACCTATGGGAGTTGCGCCCGCACCACGCCGGGTTGTTAGGCAAGATGCCGAGGAGGCTGTAGATCTTTTGAGCATCGTCGAGGGTGATCCTTCGTATAGGTAGGTCCTGTAAAAAGATAGATGTAAAACTTGTATGTAAGATCGGGCGTGTTGTGCCCTTTGTTGTAAGGTTA
Source organism: Avena longiglumis (assembly GCA_030063025.1). Lineage (NCBI taxonomy): Eukaryota > Viridiplantae > Streptophyta > Magnoliopsida > Poales > Poaceae > Avena > Avena longiglumis. The sequence goes on from CP125974.1 coordinate 36,507,476, forward strand.
ATTGTATTAGCACGGTGCTTGGTTGTATGCATGTCCTTTTCGTTAGCTTTGACGAGATCAACTACTCAGTGTACATGCATTATCCTCAATCGAAGTCGTGAGGTGAGTAGCCTCGAGTGTGTTGTAACATAAAGAAATGTGGAGGAAAAGATAAATTTTTGGCGAGACACTTAGCTTTATTCAGATCGTAATGAGGAGGTACATTGTTTGATTGAGTAGCCTTATTGAAAGTAAAAAGGTAGAAGCGCCGCATTGTGCGACGTTCCATGGATTGGAGTATGCGACTCCATACCCACATGCTTGAGGTGGTAGGCACCACAGGATGACTTCGGTGATGACGTATGGTCCTTCCTGTGGTGACTGAGCTTTTCGGCCGCTTGCTTGAGTCGTGAAGACGAGCTCTCCTTTGACGAAGGACCTTGGCGCAGCCGATGGGTGGTAGTGCGGAGGCTGTTGGTAGATCGCTTAGTCGCAGCAATGTCGCGTGCCTCATCAAGTGTGTCGACGCGTCTTCGAAGTCCGCCGCTGATTCGGCTTTCAGTAGGCGACGACTGTGGGGCCTTATGGCACTTCGCCAGCAACATCGACATGGTTATACCCTACGGCACGTAACTTTAGCATACCTAGTCCAGCCAAGGAAGGCCCACAGCGGACATACGCCGCCCATGAAGATTTTCGGTGGCCAAGGCCCATGACGCCTTCGGATCCTTGAAGAGCAAGACTAGAGGAGATAGGAAATTCAAAGGGTAAAACCCTAGAACTTGTAACCGACTAGGACTATGCCCGGACCTGCCTAAGTCTATATAAAGGCCGGAGGGCACGCCCTAGGGCAACTCGACTCATACTGCAGACACGCATCTCGACCAAGACCAGAACCTTCTTCCGGCCGTAATCAAGAGCGCATACAAGGAGTAGGGTTTTCTCCGGGCCCGAACTCGGTAAATCTCGTGTCCCCTCGTTGCTTGTCCGTTAACTGCTCCACGATCTCCAAAGATCCCCATCTTCTCCAAATCCCAAGTCCATAATGGGCATTGACGATTAAACCGCCAATTGGCGTCGTCTGGGGAACTGGGCTGATTGCGGTCGTGACGGTTCCCGACCGAATCGATCTACAACTCCGCGCGACGGATAATCACCTCCTTCGGCGCTGGCTTCACCGCCCCTCGCCGGCCATGAAGGATTTGAGCCCGAGGCGACGGACTCGAAATTTTGTTCGGGAGCTTCGCCTGTGTGGGACAAACCGCACCTCCGCCTCCGAAGCGGTGCCCGTGGCCAATCAGGCCCGCTTGGGCTCCACATCCGTACACGCATTCACCATTGACAGATGAGTTTTACAAAGCAGCAGCTGCAACTCCGATCTCGCGATCCACCTTCGGATGAAGGGACCACGGTTCCGAAAATCCGCGGCAAAGCCAACCAATCTGCAGCACTATCTGCGCCGTAGTCATCCAAACCGACGAGGAAACGCCTAACCCGCCGCCCAACCCCAACCCGCAGGACAGAAACGGCGAAAACGGTGGGAACGAAAGAAGTCGGTCCCCCACCCAACCGGGAAAACAATGGCCACCTCATCCAACTTAGCAAAGAAGGATGGGTCACACGCCGCCGTCAGCAGTGAAATAGTCCTACCGACTCCCACGTGATCTGCCGAGGGCATACCACTACCTCCTCATCGAGGAGCACAAGAAGCAAGTCAAGATGCGAGACGCCGACAAACGCAAGCAAGCAGCCTCGAGTCCGGCGCGACGAGTCGCTCCGCCATGGGACCGCTCTAGTACAAACGGAACTGTGGAAACAAGCACCGCTCTGGTGAAAACATGGACCCCAGGAGCGGGCGTGACGTGACCGAACTCCACACGTCGTTCATGGATATGGACGCCGGCAACATCATCATCCCGAAGACGCCACTGGCTGCGATCATGGCAGCCATCACAGATCTCAAGGCTCACCCACCTCCGGAGGGGGACCCAAAGGGCCATGCATAGGTCCGCACTCACCGGACTAGGACTAATCGAGCTGCGCCCACGAAGACGCCCTGTGGAACCCAAGAAGAAAGCTCCGCCAGCACGACCGAGTCCCACCCTCATCCAAGAGGAAGAGGAGCATGATCTTCCTCGAAGGAAGAAGAGCTCACCGCCATAAAAGCGACTACGACGCGAGACAAGCTTACACAAGAAGATCGATAAAGCACGCTAACGCTGCATGCTCGTCTCAATCGAGATGGATGAAGACGAAGGAGAACTTCTCAAGGGCTCGATGCTTCAGAGATCCGTTAAGAACACAGATGCCACGCAACTTCAAGCTTCCTTCGGATACTCCGGTTCAACGACGCAAGATCCAAAGTCCCGCTCAACATCCGTCATCCGGCAAGCTTCACGGAGGCAACAAAGAAACCGCCATGCAATGCCTTCACCACAATGAAGCGCGGGCGCTGGTCCGCTTAGCAGCCTATCATCGGATCCATCCGTGGGAGGAGCTCGCTACGACTTCATCCGAAACTTCAAAGGCACCAGCAGAGGCCCGCCTCAATCGAAGAATTGCGAGCCCGCACTCAGAGAACGGGTGAATCTATTCGCCAGACATACCACGCTGGTCTACAACCAAGAACTCGCAAGACACATCTCCAAGAGCGGGCCATCGACACCTTGTGGACGGCGTCTGCGTCAGACTTCAAGGAGAAACTTGGACGTGTAAAGCCCAAGACACTCGACCAGCTCATGGAAATCGCCAATAGTTGGGCAGACGGCGAAGATTGCATCCGGCGAGCGCAATCAGATGAAGAGGACGACTACGGCCGAAGACGCGAACACCGCAGCAAGAGGAGATCGCGGTTCACGAGGACCGACGACCGGACCCGATGGTCGCAGGCCACGCCGACCGCCATAACGATAACAGCCAATGGAGGATACCGCAGCGGAAACTTCCGCGACAACGGACGACCAACGCAGTCGTGGCAACGCCGCGACCGCGATAACGGACCCTCAGCATTCGACAAACTTTCGGGTCCATGCACCATCCACTTCTACATCGACAAACAAGATGGCAAAAAGAAAGCTAGCCACATGCTCAAGGACCGCAGGCGGTTCCAAAACTCAATAAGGCATGGTGCATGAGGAAACAAGCTCCAATCCCTGCTCGAAACGCACTTGCACCAGTGAAATAGCACACGGAGCTCCTCCACCGCCTATTGAGGCCCAATCAACCGGGCCGCATCAAGAAACAACGCCGGGGTCGCATACCCCCAAAAGGAGCACTCAATATGATACGAAGGGACGCCCACAAATAGGTGCGTAAGAAAATCACCCGACAAATCAACTTGGCTGGCAACTCCGCGCAATCCCCGAGTATCTCAGCGGGTCGGAGTCCCGCATCACATTCACTCGCGATCACCCTTGCGGATCCTCGCCCATGCCATGCCGCCCAGTGCCGGAGGCGCAGATCGGAGGCTTGAGATGAGTCACGTCTTCATGGACGGCGACGGCATCAACCTAATGTTCGCAAGCACTCTAGCAGCTATGCGGATCCCGCAATGCCTGGAACAATCGGACACAACGTTCCACGGCATTGTCCTGTGGAAGGGCATCTTCCCCGGCAAATAGGGCTCGACGTCATCTTCGAAGCCGGACAACTTTCGGCAGAGCGCTAGAATTGAAGTGGATGCCGTCGCAATACCATGCCATCCGGGACGTAGCATTCAAGGTTCCCCGTCCCCACACTACGATACCTACTACTCAAGATGCTGTGACCATAGGCCATCACTCCACGGAGCTTCACCCGATCGACCAATGCGATGGATTTCAACAAAATCTCCCCTTGGCATGCAAGACGAGCTCGTAAGGCTCCAAGTGACGGACAATGAGCTACCCCAAGTACAAGGCGTAACGCACTGACATGTCCTTCGACTCCACCGCCAACACCAAGAAAGTGCAGTCCATCCGACAGACGCCTCCAAGATGGCGCTGATCGCCAACGACCAGATCAAGATAGGAAGGCGTCAAATTCCTCCGTGAGCTGGAAATTACCGGTGTCCCGGACATGCCCGGATTTCCTGTGGAATTCGCCAGCACGCACTCAATATCTTCCTGCATACCGCCGCCAAGGTCCATCCAAGACCGAAGCCACGCGAAGCTATCGGCAAGGAGATCAACAGTTACTCGTAGCGACTTCATCCGGGAAATCAAGGAAAGCGAGTGGTTAGCAAACACGGTGATGGTCCCGGTAAGGACACGGACATCCTGCGGATGTGCGTGGACTTCACGTCACTAAATAAACACCGCCCAAAGGACCACTTCCTCTTCCACGGATCGGCCGTATCATCGATTCGACCGCAGTTGCGAAACTCTCCTTCCTCGACGCCTACTTAGGCTATAACCGATTCGGCTCAAGGTCGAAGATCAGGAGAAACGCGCTTATCACACCGCTCGAGTATTATGTTACAACACAATGCCCTTCGGGCTAAAGAACGCGGTGCCACATACCAGCGATGCATGCAGTCGCCTCAAGGACCGTGATCGGTCGAACGTCCAAGTCTATGTCGATGACATAGTCATAAAACCAAGGAGGCAAGAACACTTATCGGCGATCTCCGAGACGCTCGACAACCTTGATCACAGATCAAGCTCAATCGAAAGTGCGCCTTCGCCCCTCGGTCACCGCCGGGTACTTCATCTCTCAACGAGGGATCGAAGCGAACCCGAAGAAAATCAAAGCTATCATGACAATGGAGAAGCCGAAAAACCTCAAGGGCGTTCAACAGCTCGCAGGGCGAGTAGCGGCACTAAGCAGGTTCATCAGCCGCATGGGCGAGAAGGCCCTACCATTTTACCAGCTGCTGCGCAAGGCAGACAAGTTCGAGTGGACACCAGAAGCCAACGACGCATTCGAAAGCCCTGCTGCTCCTCTCCACCTCGCCGCTTTGGTCACGCCAAAAGAGCGATCCCCTCGCCGTCAGACATAGCAGCCACACACCAGTGGTCAAGAAGACTGTGGTCGAACCACTGGAAGAAGGCAAGACCCACGGGGTCCAACGCCCAATTTACTACCTCAACAGGTTCTCACTCCAACAAAACAGCAGCACCCGCACTACCGTGCTGGCTCAGGGCGTGTTCATGACGGCTCGACGACCGAGCCACTACTTCCGTGAGCATCGGTGATGGTCGTCAACGAGGCACCCCTAACAAAGATCCCGAATACCCAGAGGCCATAAGGCGTGGGGGCATCGAACTATCACCTTGGACATTGTCTACGAACCGACACGCAATCAAATCTCAAGTCCTTCCGACTTCGGCATCGGATGGAGTTGCAGCTGCCCGACACCCCGCATATGTCGCAGTCTGGACATGCATTTTGACGGCTCCAAACGCGAAGCCGAGCAGGCGGAGTCATCTTGACCTCCCGCAAGGTGACAAGATGAAGTACGTCCTTCGGATGAAATTCGAGCCTCAACAACGAGGTCAATACGAAGCCCTCATCCATGGCATGAAGATGGCAAAATATGTGGCGCAAACGCTGGTCATCTACGGTGACTCCAACCTTGTCGTGCAGCATTTATTTAATGAGTGTGACATGCCGAAAACATGATCGCGTGCATCACAGGCTATACAACGCACTCGAAGGAGAATTCGTGGTTGCGAACTTCGCACGTTGGAAGAGAGAGCAACGAGGAGGCCGATAGGCTCGCCAACATCGGCTCCACTTGTGCAAAGGTGCCACCAGTGTGTTCCTCAACAGATCTGCGTGCCATCCATCAAGCGGAAATTCCCAAGGATCACCCAAGAAGTAGAACACTCGGGGCTACGCCACCAAGGTCATGAAGGACCCGAAAAGTTGGATACCGGTAGCCATGGTCAACCTGATGCAGGTCATGGCAATCGAAGAAACTCGACACGCCCATACCCGCCTCGATAAACGGAGAATTGCCGACAGCGGCTGGATGCCCGGCCAGATCCTGCGGTCAAAAGCCTTCACCATCATCAACGGTGAGCTATATAAACGCAGCACGCGATTTACAACGCGGTGCCACCATCAACGACGGCAAGGCCATACTCCAAGATATCCACGAGGGCATCTGCGCCACCACGCAGTAGCCGCCCTCGCCGCCAAAGCTCGCGAGCAGATTCTCTCGCCAACGCCATGAGCGACGCAGCGACATCGTCTGAAGATGCAACGGTGCCAACGGTTCGCCGACAAACCGCACGCACTGGTCCGAACTTCAACCATACCCATAGCTCGCCTTTTGCCCAATGGGGCCTTGACATGATCGGCAAACCGCCAAAATCCTCGAGGGAGGACACGTCTTCCTCCCGGTCGCAATGACAAATTCACCAAGTGGATCGGGCCATGCCGCCACCAACCGTAAGGGCAAAACCGGCCAAGTTCTTCAATCCATGGTCTATGTGTTTGGCGCATCGCACAACATCATCACCGACAACGGATCGAACTTCATCTCCGAAGAATTCCAGTGACTTCTACGAAGGCCTCGGGATCAATATCACGTATGCCTCAGGCACACCCGCAAACAAACGGGCAGTGGAAAAGGCCAACGGCCTAATCGGGCGCCGCATCAAGAAGCGCCTCATGAGCTCACTCGAGCACAAAGTCGAAACTGGACGAAGAGCTACCATCATGCATCGTGGAGCTTACGGACGCCAAACAGCTCCATCGGCTACACACCGCTTCATGGTACACGGAGTCGAGGCGTGCTACCACCGGCACGCCATCGGGCTCCACGAGTCGTCATACAAGCGCCGAATCCACGCACTCGAAGACGCCTGGCCGACACACCCGATGAAGCGCGGATATAGCAGCCGATCACGGTGTACCGCCAGAGTCTCCACAACTATCACAGCGTGGCAGCGCCCAAGGTCCTTCGTCAAGGAGACCTCGTCTTGCGACTCAAGCAAAGCGACCAACAAACTCGATTCACCATGGAAGGACCCTACGCCATCACCGAGGTCATCCTGTGGCGCCATCGCCTCAAGCACATGGAGTCCGGAGTCGCATACTCCAACCCATGGAACGCCTCGCACTGCGATTCTACCCGTGCAACCTACCCCTTTTACTTTCAATAAGGCTTTCAGCCAAGGCTACTCACCAACCATGTACCTCCTCCATTACGATATAAATAAAGCTAAGTACTCGCCCCAACCTTCGGTTGACTATTTTCGCAACTTTACTACATGCTACATACGCACTGGCTCCCCACCTCACGATTTCATCGATCGAGGACAAAACGTACACCGAGTAGTCGACCACGCCAGCAAACGAAAAGGGCACGATTAATCAAAGCATCGTGCTCGCAAACAAGCAAACCTTTACAACAAAGGGCACATAAACGCCGGCCGCAATATACAAATTTTACATCTATATGTTTATTTTCGTGTCCTACCTATTCAAGAATAACCCGAGCACGCCGCTCAAACAAATCTACAACTGTTTCAAGATATCGCTTTACAGCCGCATGCGGACGAGAGATATTCCACTCGCCACCATCCGTCGAGGAGGTGGCCCACGCCACAAAGCCAAATTCACGCTATGCACCCTCACAAGGGACAAAGCAGCCTTCACCTCACGACGAAATGCTGCCGCCAGCACCTTGACATTGTCTGCACTAAACTTCGCCGAAGATTCGCAGGGTCGTAAGACGACATCCAAAGGAAACATGGCGCAAGACCGAGGAAAGTGATGTCAGACCGGGCGGAGCACCAAACCTGATAGACACGATCCGCACTGCCGCCAACCAGGGCGATCATGATCCATCCAAGAAGCCGCCTCCATGTCCTGTTAAGTCAAGCAATTGACTCAACAGCGATACGCTTCTTTCTCTTCCTCGGAGAATATTGGCACCGCGACAACCGCACAAACAAGAATAAGGCTAGCAGCTCACCAAGAACTCGAGCTACAACCCGAAGAAGGATCAACTTACATTGCAAAATGCCGGACAGACCCAGCTCCGCCATCAAATACTCCTCTCCGAACCACGATCTTCCTTGATTTCAAACGCCGGCGAGACCACAGAATCCGAGCAAATCCTTCCAAGTCGTAAGACGCGATCCTCAAGAAAAGCAAGCGAGGAATCATCCAACGATGGTCGCAAGGGCCTTTCGGATGAAGTGTCAACTGGTCAAGACCAAGGAACCTATAGCACAGAAAAGAAGGCACAAATATTCAGCCAAGGATAGAGCACAACCCTGAGGAATTCATTAAAATATTTAAGGCCACTACATGGCACAAGGATGGTACTACAAAAGATATTTACAACAAAAGTAGACTACAAACTACCCACGCCTACTATGCCTAAGGAGGACACCGAGTCGCCTCGTAACCGCATCGCTTAGCTTTGGCCTCACCGCCGCAAGGCGCATCAGACAAAGAAGTCAATGAGCTTGGCCCATATCGTCGCCTACAGCGAGCGGAGTAGACGAAGGCTACCTCGATCCATCCGCACCGCCGACATCCGAGAAGTAACTGGGCAGGTCCGCCCCAGCTATCATGGCCATCGCCAGCCCGACGGACGCTCCGATGCCCTTCTGCTTGCGCTTGTACGCCGCAGCGCCACGAGAGCCGCCAGGGCATCCACATCTTCAAGGGATGCCTTCTTCGAAGAGCTCCCGTAGAAGCGACCAAGGACCTCTTTCGCCTTGGCAAGAGAGTTGACGACGTCGCAGCGGTCTTCGACCGCCACAGGGCATCATCTAGAGCACTCCTGCTCCAGAAAGCATCATACCGAACTCGATGCCTCGGCATCCGAGACAAAACGAAGAAAAATATGAAGAAAGGCAAGATAGAAGAAGATCCGTAGAAAAATAAACAAGTCCAAAGCTTGTACTCACCGAAATAGCCTTGGCAGCCATGAGCTTATCCGCCACCCCTTTTCACGAAAGCAGCCGCAACGGTGGCTACCGCTTCCTCATGATCTCGCAGCCTCCTCGCAGAGCTATCGCTTCGCTGGGCCGCCTTCGCCACTCCACTAAGGCACTCTTCGCACTGGCGCGGCTCGCCTTCGCCTGACACAAGGCTCTTCTTGAGCTGCCGACCTCATGGAGAGAGTCGTTATGCTCCTCTGCATTTACAACAAGCAAGTGTCAAAGAACAGGACCAGGATAAAACAAGAGAAGTACTACAAGGCGACGGATACCTTGAAGCTGCCAGTTTTAAACCTCAGCCAAAGTGCCCTCCACAAGCCATTTGGCTTTGGACAAAAGGCTGCAAAGAAAAGGCAATAGTGAAGAATAGGGACTTGGGGCTACGCCCAACACAAGGAAGCAAAACAACATCAAGATATTTAAGACACCCGGCCTCTGTAACATAAAGAAAACTTACGTGCTCCAAAGCGAACCTGCAGCCCGCTCACAAATTGAGGCGAACCACCAGCCTTCTCCTGCATAGGAGGAACTGAGCAAGATCAAGTCGCCACCCGAGGAGGAGGCGACGAATGTTCGACTTCATCATCTCCGCACCATCACTAGAGCTGTCAAGAAGGATTGCCCGTGACACGTAACCAATCAACGCAGATGCAAAAATAACAAGGAACAAAGGACAACAATGGCAATAAGAAAACTTACGAGCCCAACGCTCGTCGAAGATAGGAGAAGCCCTTCGGCCCTCTTCTCCTTCTTCTTCCTTCTTCTCCTCCTTCTTTCTTCCTTCTTCCGCTTTGGCGGGTGCGAGCAACAGCCCGCAGAGGAATGGCGAAGGTGGGAGAGGAAGAACCCCATGAACATCATCATGACGCCAAGGCCTAGAGGATTTCGGAGTCGGAGGAGTCGAGGCATCCGATGACTCGCTAGAGCCCGTGATCGCTTGTGAATGGTCCTCACTCGATTCGGTTTACATCCTCCGCTAGGATCAATACGAGTAGCTCGACACGGAATCCACCACTTCATTATCCGGCATTTGGATATCTTTCGGCAACGGTGGTGCCATGCCCGACTTTGAAGCTCGCAAAGGAAAAGGAACTTTGTTAGCAAACAAAGGAAAAAGTACACAGTGACAAAAACAAAAGGGGAGCACTACGCAAGAAATCTACACCTTCAGACGACTAACGTCAAGAAAAGGGAGGAGTCGACTTCCGGATTTCTTCACGGCCTTGAACTTCAACAGCGCATGCAAGAGCCTTGTCAAGTTCCACCGGAGATTTTCTCACCAAACCCTCGTCGGATCACGGCGCCCAGAGTAAAGAAACATCGAGCGCCTAGCTTGGAGAGGCTGCACCCGACGCCAAGAAACGTCCGGATGATGTCGACACTGCTCACCTCCTTCTCAGAATCGCTTGGAGATCCTCCACCCGACGGCACAGGCCTCTATCTCCGCCACCTCACCGCCTAAGATTTGGTTTTTCCAGATCTTTTCTTCTCAATCAATTGGGAGGGGTCAAAGGAACGAGACCAAAATCTTGCCCAGCAAAGACGTGGAATCACGGATGTAAAACCATTTCCTCCGCCAAGATCGATGATTCGGACATGGAAAAGGAAAAGAATTGCACATTGGGACCGAGGAGATGATGAAACCCCAATGGGATACACACCATCCGAACAGATCGCTTCTTCACTAATAAAGCTTCCTAAGAGGCCAAAGTGACTCAATGCCAAGCCAACACTGCAAAGCGTGATAAAACACGCAATGGAGAAGGGAGTTGGGAGAGAGATGATGGAGTTGAACCCCATAGAAAAAAGCGGTCCACGAGGAAGTCATGGACTGAAAAGAAAACCCGCGAATCACGAGGCAACAAACATAACCCGGTACCTAGATGGGGATGGGGATTACCTCATTGTCGGGAGTCTCACGGCCGTGTCTTGCGGGATCAGCTCCGCCACAAGATTTTGCGGAGATCGCTCTCCATGCTTTCGATCGCCGCCACCACCATCGGTGACGCGAGCAGGCGGTGTTCTTCTTGCCTCCGCTGGTCCCAACCGCAGATGAGGACTTCTTTGTTTTCCCATGGCGCCGCTACGGTGGTGGTGGTGTTGCCAACGAAGAAAGACAAAGGAAATGTGGAGGAAACTCTCAGCGCGCAGCAAGAATAGCTCAAGAACGAGGAGGCAGTGAATAGATGAAATGCTGCGGTGAAAAACAAACCACGACTTCACCAGGGATTATAACAGCGAAGACGACGCACGCTGGCCGTCCATCGAGAAGACCTAGCGCCAACGGTAGATCTGGTCGTACACGTGTCAGCACCAAAACGAACCATCGTTACCACGCCATCCACTACGCGTGGAAATCGAGGAGACACCGTAATCATCTCCACGCCGCGCGTGACCGGTCAATTCAAAGTCAGCAAGTGGGACCCACGCCGCCCAAATAAGTCATCTCGCGTAGCGCACGCTTGAGGTCATCGATCGTAGCAGCGACGCTATCAAAAGCTATACTAGCACCACTGCTCCACTAAGAGTACTCACCGAATCTACGATTCGACTAAATACTGGGCTACTCCAATCGAGATACCGCCGCGCACCCGGCTGCATACAAATGAGGACAAAATTACTTCTCCGAGTCCCATCGAGTCTACGACTCCACCACGGACTTCGGGTCTACTCCCATAGGGAGGATGGATTTAAGCATCCGAAAATTTTCGAGTCACGCGGACTTAATGACAAACAATGTTGAACTAGTCTCGCTCGAGTCACGACTAACAGACACTCGGGTTACACCCATAGGAGCTGGTCGCGCACCCTATGAAATCTTCGACGCGATCTTCCTGATCCGCATGCAAAACTTTTGGCAACTCGCCCCAACAAACGCTAAGTGAGTGACAATCTCCTTGGCCACCAAGCACCTCCGAGGTGATAAATGTTCAGATGTTTGCGTCATACGCAAAGATAAGACCCAGATATCATCCGATGGCTCGGCAATGCACTGATCGCGCTCGCTAGTATGAACTGCATCAGCACGATGAAAAATCCGACGCGTTGGGTACAATTAAAAATCACCGGAGTTCCACTCTAAGTCCTCCGCGCCTGAGTTGAATTACGCCAAGATATGTTCCAGTTCGGTTAAGGGACCCGAACTCAAGAAGATCGTGTTGTTTCATCCTAAGATGCTTAATCGACCTCGATCCGTCGGGTGAGTCGCACACGCATCAACAATCCCTACACATATACTATTAACATATAGCTGCTCAAGGATGGAAGAGTCTCAGCCGAATCTACGATTCGACCGATCACTCGAACTCTTGACATGGTTATACCCTGCAGTAGTAATCAAAGATACCTAGTCCAGCCCAAGGAAGGCCCACAATGTTACATGGGCGCCCATGAAGATTTTCGTGGCCAAGGCCCATGACGCTCGGATCCTTGGAGAGCAAGACTAGAGGAGATAGGAAATTCAAAAGGGTAAAACCCTAGAACTTGTAACCGATTAGGACTATGCCCGGACCCGCCTAAGTCTATATAAAGGCTAGGAGGGCACGCCCTAAGGCAACTCGACTCATACTTTCAAGACACGCATCTACGCCAGATCGAATCTGCGACCATGTAACCTTCGGTTGCCCGTAATCAAGAGCATACGTGAGTAGGGTTTTCTCCGGGCCCGAACTGTAAATCTCGTGTCCCCGTTGCTTGTCTCATACCAGCCACGATCTCCAAAGATCCCCATCTTCTCCAAAACCCAAGTCCATAATAATGGGCATTGGCGAGATTAAACCTCACAAACACCTCGGCCTCGCACCATGAAGAAGGCGGTAGCCGCTGAGTTGTTTGGCGCAGCGCAGTCGCAGGACGGAGGGTAGTTCTTTCCGCCTCAAAGCCCGCAAGCCGCTCGAGAAGGAGTAGGCGTTTTTTGATGCCGCCTCCTACGAGGCCATTGGCCTTTTCGACCTGCCCGTTGGTTTGCGGGTGCGCCACGGAGGCATATGATATGTTGATCCCGAGGCCTTCGCAGAAGTCCTGGAATTCTTTGGAGATGAAGTTTGACCCGTTGTCCGTGATGATGTTGTGCGGCACGCTGAACCTGTAGACTATAGATTCGAAGAACTTCACGACCGTTTTACCCTTTTGGTTGGTAACAGGCATGGCTTCGATGCACTTGGTGAACTTGTCGACTGCGACCAGGAGGTAGACGTGGCCTCCTTTCGAGGAATTGGGCAGTTTGCCGATCAAGTTGAGGCCCCATTGGGAGAAGGGCCAGGCCAAGGGTATGGGCCCGAGCTCGATCCTGATGCGTGTGGTTTATCCGCAAACCTCGCAGCCGTTGCACCTTCTGGACGATGTCCTTGGCATCGCTCTGGCGGCCGCTATTAGTAGAACCCACCGTAGAGCTTTGGCGATGAGTAGCGCTGCCCGCGTGATGGCCGCAGATGCCCTCGTGGATGTCTTGAGGATGGTTTTGCCGCCACCGATGGTGACGATCGCTGGAGTACACCCAAAATGTTGCTCTTGTATAGCTCGCCATTGATGATGGTGAAGGCCTTGGACCGGGCGAGATATGATTCGCATATCGGGTCATCACCGGCCCATGTTTATCGCATCGAAGGTACGGCCAGTCCATGTTTCGATTGCCATGACCTGCATCAGTTGACCAACGCGACCTCGGTCGAAGTTTTCGGGTCCTTCCTGTCCTTCGGGTAGCGCAGCCCTGAGTGCTCGCTTCTTCGTGATCCTTGGGGAATTTTTGATGGATGGCACGCAAATTTGTTCGAGGAACACACTGGTGGCACCAAGCCAGTGGAGCCGATGTTACAGCGTATATTGGCTTCTTCGCTTTCTTCCAACATGCTCAATCTCGCAGCCGCCAAAATCTCCTTCGAGTGAGTTGTAGATGCGCGCTGCACGCGATCATGTTGGCGGCGTAGCGCCACACTGCTCATCTTCTCGCCGACAACGAGGTTTGAGTCATCAGATGACGAGGCGCGCTGGCGCCGCATCTTGGCCATCTTCATGCCGTGGATGAGGGCCTGCGATTCGGCTTCGTTGTTGAGGCCGAAATTTCATCCAAGGAAATATTTCATCTTGTCGCTCGGGATGTCAGAGGACTTGACTCTTGCTCCAGCTTCGCGCTTTGATCCGTCAGTGCATCGCCCATGACCGCTATATCCGGTGTCCGGCAGCTTGTAGCTCCATCCAAAGGACGAGGAAGTCGGGAGGACCCGAGATTTGATCGCATGGCGCTCGTAGACTATGTCTAGAGGGACAACTCGATGCCCCCACAAGGCTACGCCCCGTAGCTTCGGGTTGTTCGTGATGTTGTCTGGCGCCATTGACGCACCATCACCGATGCTCCGGAAGTAGTGGTCGAGCCGACGAGCCCATGAACACGCTGTAGGCAAGTTTCGCAGTGAGGGTACCTCTGCTTTGTGTCAATACCTTGCCGAGGTAGTAGATTGGGCTGGACCCCATGGGTCTTGCCATTCGGGTCGTCGACCACCAGCACCTGCTTACCACCTAATGCGCGGCTGCCATTCATCAGTAGGGGCCTCGCCTTGGCATGACGAGGACGGGCGAGGTGGAGAGCAAACCGTTTTGATCTTTGAATGTGTCGCCGCTTCAAGTGTCCACTCGAAATATTCTTCTTTGCGTAGTAGCTGGTAGAAAGGCATGGCCTTCTTACCCATGAGGCTGATGAATCTGCTTAGCGCCGCGATGCGCCCAGCTAGCTGCTGGACACCTTTGAGGTTCTTCAGTTTTTCCATGGCCAATATGGCCCAGATTTTCTTTTGTTCACCTCAATTCCTTGTGGAGATGAAGTAGCCAAGCTACAGCCGTAGGACACCAAGGCGCACTTTTATGGGTTTACTTGATCTTGTAGTGATCAAGGTTTTCAACATCTCGCGGAGATCGCCAATCAATGTCTTGGCCTCCTTGTCTTGACTACTATGTCGCCGACATAGACCAGAGTATATGGGCCGATTCGCTCTTCGTGCATGCTTGCATGCACCGGTACGTGGCACTCGGGTGGTTCTTCAACCCGGCGGGCATTGTGTCGAGCAGAAGGAATACATTCCGGAACGCGTGATGAACGCTGCTTTTTCTCTCGTCTTCACCTTTAGTCGAACTGATTGTAGCCCAGCACCTGAGAAGGAGAGCTGGATTCTCCTAGCCAATTGAATCGGCGATCGATCCGAGGTAGAGGGAAGTGGTCCT